>JAPKLX010000089.1:439347-544326 GCA_026898415.1 Leonotis leonurus
GCTGCGGCTCCTCTTATGTAATATTTATAGATGAGGGTTTGTAAATTCGTGAGATTGGGAGATAGAAAGAAATGAGAATACATTTTTTGAGAGGATATTATATATGTTAATGTATGATTATTAGTTCACCATTTTCCCATTTTCAATCAAAATAATGTTTTTTTAATAATATTGTATAGTTAATATGAACCATTGAAACTAACTATGATTTAGTGCATTTTGATCACTTATAAAGCCATAAACATATGACTGCATTTTCAAACGAAATGGAATATTATAATGGAAATAGAATTGTACATTTAGAGCATGCTTGGTAGCCAAGATAGGATATAGCATGATAAGATTAAATTTGTATGGTATATAAGGATTATTTTAATCTCACCTCTTCCTTATGATTAAAATATATGGGAAAATGATGATTTTGGCACGGGCCTAGTGTTTAATAGCGGGCCGACATATTAATTATATTTGCTACCAAACACATGATTAGATAAGATAATTTAATCTAATTCTATCATATCTTATCTACCAAACAAGGCCTTAGAATAATCCTAAGAAACTCGACACATATTGCCTCTTACAAGCCTGTCACAAAGAAAATTGTTTAGTGTGTTTTAGTCGTATTTTTACACGACGTTACGACTCTCGTTTCATAGTTTTATGTTTATTTTATATTATATTTTGGTTCGTTTTTACGTCGAGTTTACGTAATTGCATGTAGGTTGTTTAGTGTGGAAAATGGCGCAAAATGGAGTCATAACGATGAAATTTGGCGCGAGGGGACGAGCCGGGTACGAGTTGAGAGTTGGCTAGGAGGCCACGGGCTAGAAGTGTGCAAGACATGCATTATGCCCATCCCAGCGGTCGCTGAGGGCAGCGCGCTGAACAGGCAGTATGCCCATCCCAGCGGCCGCTGGGCGCGATTTTTGGACGCGAATTTTGTTATTTAAACCCGTTTTTAGACGTTTTCTTTTAACCCCCTTTTCATATTTTCTCTTCTTAGAACCCTAGAACACGTTATTTAGTTAATTTTCATTGTAATTTCGCATCGGGACGACAGATTGAGGGCGAGTTTGACACTTCATCCAAGATTCTATCTTAGTAAGTTTATTTAATTCTTATCTTAATTTTTTTTTGGATTGAATTATCATTCTCTATATAGTGTTTAGAATTTCTTTAATTATTTATTGATTTTCTTAATTCATGTTTCGTGATTTAACTTGTGCTTATTTAATTGAGACGATTGACCACCGTTTTTAATTAATTGTTTGTTTGTTGAGATCAAGAGATAATTCCAACATAAAACTTGGTTAAATCATTAATAATTCCAAATCGGAGACGTAAAAATTAAATTCGTTATTAATTTGTGATTTTCCTATTGTGTTATTCGAATACGTAAGTTAGAATTGCGGCTTAATTATTAAATACAAAAGTTAGTAATTAAGCAACTCTAGGAAATTATTTATTAATTACGAATCGTTGTTCTTAATTGAGAAATTCTTCTTTGGGTAATCTAATACGTGAGTCGTGGTTACTATCTAATCAAGAATACGTAAGTAATTAATTAGACGAACAATTAAGAAGTCCTTAATGAACGAACAATAGCATGAATTTAGGAGCATGATTTAATTTATTTTAGATTTTCTTAACTCTAGACCCTTGAATCCGAAATCTCATATTTCTATTATTTTTGTTTATTTGTTTATTTCTTATTTTCTCATGCTTATTATTTATTAGAGTGTTTAGGATTTCTATTTATTTGTTCTTGATAACACTTAGGATTAGAATCGTCTTGCTAAACTTTCCGTTGAGATTCGACCGAGGTTGACTTGCCATGTGCAATTGACCTCGTATATTTTCTAGAACCTAGAGTGTACACATTTTAGGTATCAACAAATTTGGCGCCGTTGCAGGGAGAGCTTTAGGCGTTTTTGATTCTTTGTGTTATTTGTGTTTGTTAATTGCTTTTCTTGTTCTGTGTTTTTCTTATCGTATCATATCGTTCGTTCGTACTTTATTTTATTTATTTTCTTTTTGATATTTAGACATTCTCTCACACAAGTTGCGTGTGATTCGTTTTTTGTGGTGGCAGGTTGCGTATGCAGAGTAGGAATGACAAGCTTCCTATTCCTAGCCAACCCAAGTGACTGAAGGAGAAGATGTCATGTCGAGCTCGAGATATTAAATGAGCAGTTTTTGTTTTATTTAGGTTCTTTATTTATTTCCTGTTTTTTTTTCCTTTCCCTTTGAATAAATAAATAACATATTCGCGACTTTAAATTGCAGGTGAGTACGGAGTCCGCTTCTTCATTCTTCACCATCCGACTACTAGCAATATCCGAGATCTGGCGTATTGAGTTTTGTCTTGCTTTTCGTTTTTCGTCTTCATCAGGGAAGTCTTCTCTACCTTTATCTTATCTTACTACGAGGGCGTAGTAAAATTTAAGTGTGTGTGTGGGGTGGGGTGGACTTGCTTATGTGTCTTTTTATTTTTATTTGTTTATGCATCCCTGTCTTGAGTGTTTGATTGTTCTCTAGCTTGTTTGATTGCATACGTATTTGATGTAAGTTGTTTATTAGCATGTTAAGCCTTGGTATGTGGTATGAATGGTGGTAGGACTTAGATTGATTCGACTTTTGATTATGCTATGTTGTTCGATTAGGCTTGTTTAGTAGGGCATGTTTCTTAGCTAGATAACTCGTGTTCAATCATGATTCAAATTATGAGTGATACTCTCTTGTCATTTAAGTGTCTTATTCCCTAATTATCCAAAAAAAAAATGAATAAAAACGCTAAAAGGGCGTAATGGGTTGTCGAGTTAAGTTTATGGGCTCTACTCCTCTTATCTTTGATAATGAGTATGAGAAACCACATTGGGATATTCAATGAGATTCATTGAAGTTATACCCAATTATTATTGCCCTTAAAATATTCTTGCTTGTCTTCTTTACAAAAAAAAATAAAAAAAAAAGATATTAAAGGAATTTGACTTGTTGAGTGCTAGGGAAATGTGAGATATGTGTATACCATGATTGGGTACTTGTTAGATGACTTAGTTAACGGGCAACACTACGATCTTAATTGAGTGATTTTGTTTGATTGAGAGTTGAGTCTAGTTTAAGTCCTCGTATTGAAGGTATGAACGGTTGTTGATGCGTGCATGTTGATTTTCTACTCGACTCGAATATGCTTTGTGATTGAATTTCGTTTGAGGACAAACAAATGGTTAAGTGTGGGGGGTTTGTTTGGTGTGTTTTAGTCGTATTTTTACACGATGTTTCGAGTCTCGTTTCATAGCTTTAAGTTTATTTTATATTATATTTTGGTTCATTTTTACGCCGGGTTTCCGTAATTACATGTAGGTTGTTTGGTGTGGAAAATGGCGCGAAATGGAGTCATAAGGATGACGTTTGGCGCGAGGGCACGAGCCGGGGATGAGTCGAGAGTTGTCTAGGAGGCCACAGGCTAGAAGTGCGTGAGACAGGCAGTATGCCCATCGCAACGGTCGCTGGGGGCAGCGCGCTGGACAAGCAGTATGCCCATCCCAACGGGCGCTGGGGGTGCGGCGCTTGCGAGGTAGTATGCTCATCCCAGCAACTGTTGGGCGCGATTTTTGGACGCGGATTTTGTTATTTAAACCCATTTTTAGACGTTTTCTTTTAACTAACCCCTTTCAATATTTTCTCTTCTAATAAACCATATAACACGTTATTTAGTTAATTTCATTGTAATTTCGCATCGGGACGACGGACTGAGGGCAAGTTTGACGCTCAATCCAAGATTCTATCTTAGTAAGTTTTATTTAATTTTTATCTTTGATTGTTTTATGCATTGAATTGTTATTCTCTACCTATGGTTTAGAATTTTTTTAATTATTAATTTATTGTTCTTGATTCATGCTTCGTGATTTAACTTGTGCTTATTTAATTGAGACGATTGACCACAGTTTTTGATTAATTGTTTGTTGGTTGAGATCGAAAGATAATTCCAACATAGAACTTGGTTAAATCATTAATAATTTCAAATCGGAGACGTATGAGTTATATTCGTTTTTGATTTGTGATTTTCCTATTATGTGATTCGAATACGTAAGTTAGAATTGCGGCTTAATTATTGAATATAAAAGTTAGTAATTAAACAACTCTAGGAAATTATTTATTAATTACGAATCGTTGTTCTTAATTGATGAATTCTTCTTAGGGTAATCTAATACGTGAGTCGTGGTTACTATCTAATTAACAATACGTAAGTAATTAATTAGAGTAACTATTAAGAAGTCATTAATGAACAAACAATAACATGAATTTAGGAGCATGATTTAATTGATTTTAGATTTTCTAGAGTTAACTCTAGGCCCTTGAATCCGAAATCCCACATTTCTATTATTTTTGTTTATTTATTTATTTCTTGTTTTTTCATGCTTATTATTGATTAGAGTGCTTAGGATTTCTATTTATTTGTTCTTGATAACACTTAGTATTAGAATCGTCCTCCTAAGCTTTCCGTTCAGATTCAACCAAGGTTAACTTGCCACATGCAATTGACCTCGTGTATTTGCGAGAACCTAGAGTGTACACATTTTAAGTTTAAACAAAAACGAAAACCAAAATTTGCTTTATCTAATATCAATTGGGAGTTGTGAGCAAATAAAACACCTTTAAGAAGTATAAATAACTAGTGTCATGCCCGTGTAATGCACGATATGAAAGAGTGAAAATTTATTTTATTAAAAATAAAAGGTATAAAACAACAGTCATAATCATTTTTTCGAGAAACAAACAATCATAATTATTATACCAAATTGATAATACAAACTAAAAATGTAAAACAAACATTTTCAATATCATGCACAAACTAAATATTGCAGTACACGTGCGATACAAAATATGTAATTTATTAAAATTATGGTATTAATATTTCAGGTAAATATCAATTTAAGTCAAAAATTACGATTTTGCAAGTTATTTATGATCACATAATTATTATAGTTTTATATAAATTAGTGTTACTTGTATTCGACATAGTTAAAAAAATTTAAAATTTATCTACGAAAACTAAATAGTACTCGAAGTAAACTATGATAGAACCCGTATGAGGGGCTCATAAATACGAAGGATCCACAAGTTTAATTAATCATATAAATAACTAATTCTTAATCACATAATACCACATAGGAGAATATAACTGTGGAATTTAAATTATTATACCTTACTCCTACGTATGTCCTTCGCTTGAGGAGAAACGATCTGAATCGTTAGATACGAACAACAATCTACACCGTAGGAAACTTCATTTGATCTCCTTCCATCATACCTTGGAAACTTCTAACTTATTCCCTATCTACTACGTGATTATCGCGTGAACGAATAATCTATCAAGTATTTTAGGAGAATAAGAACAAAAATTAGAGCGTTGAATGCTCTTAAAATTTTCAAAAATTAGAGACTTAGATCTCTAATTGGACGATTTCTATGTGTAGGGAAGAGAGAGAAATCGGCCCCTCTCATGTACTCTATATAGATATTTTGGGCAGGTTAGAGTGTTTAAAGTGAATGGATAAGATCCCAAATAATAGAACAAAATACCCACTTTTATCTCTCTACAATTCTATCTATTATTCAAATTCAAATTTGAATAATTTAAAATTAATTTGACTTATTCAAATCCATAACTTAATTAAATTAATTTCCAAGTCACTTTTGAGCCGAATTAAATTTAATTAATTTTTTGATCCAACTTAGACTTAAATTAATTAATTCAAGTTAATTTAACTTCAAATTAATTACTCTATGGAAATGTCATAAATGTAATTTCATTATAAATATTTATCGACTCCATTATATGATAAATATTGAACTCATCTTAATCAATCCAAATTACGGATATAATCCTCTTGTCATTAATTATTTCCTGCGATTAAGATTTACTAAATCTATTAATTAATTGAATTTGCTAACAACTCACAATTAATTAATATATTTATTCGTATGTGATCTGGTTCAGACCTTAATTATAACATATGGAATAAATTCAAATCGGTCGGGTTTCTTATGCAATAAACATTTCTGAACGTCTCACACAGATTTAATCAACTCGTGTTAATCGAGAGGCAATTCTGTTTGACTTACAATCGAGCACTTCTAGCTAAGTCAATCACTACTGCCCAAGACATCACTATTTAGGGTTACGAAAAACCCGCAAGCGTAGATGATTTAAAGCAACGTATAATCAGCCGCATATACTAATGTCATCGTCACAGATTAAGAAATAACTAATTTCTGAGACCTCATTCTAAGCAACAACACGTAGAACTTATCTCACTGTGAAACCTCTCAATATGTATACGCAAAATATGTGTATCCGCTTATACATATCAATATCATTATGCGGGTTAAGGTCAAGTCTCGCATCAAATGATACTGCAACCTTTACCGATTAGACTGTTCAAGTCTGTATAGACTGTGAGCTTTATACTACAAAGGATCCGACTGTGTTACCTTCTGTGATCATCGATCCACCATACAATCTATAATTGCAATAAATAAACTTGTTTGCAATTCAATATATAAAGATAATAAATAACAAACCAATGATAGAAAAATTAATTCTCATTAAAATGAAACAAAAAACATGTCTGATACATCGTCTAAGCTAAAGCATGCTTTGAGGTATACAAAACCTAACAAATCATCATATTTTTGGAGTAACTTCCGAGTTTGTACGCCAAAGTTGACAATAAGCATATGTATATCAATTCAGTCATTTCGTTAAGTTTCATGTCAACCACTCAAATTATCATTTTATCACTATAATTTTTTTTGAATAATAAATCATAAATGCATGGATATGATATAATCTCTTTATAATTGCTTTGGAACAATTAGAAGTTTATCTAAAAAAACATATGAGAGCTTTTGGCGGCAACATGCTTAGTTCCGTTTATGCGGTCAAATCACTACATTTATAGAAAAATATTTGAGTATCAATCTCATCGATCTCATACCAAATCTCATCAATCAATTTTAACAATTATTTTCACAAGAACTACCTCTATATATATGTGTGTTGGATCAAATAAGAAATAATTTTTATGTGATAAATAAGAAAAAATTTCAACTATTTATTTTAATATAATCATGAATTTTTTTACAAATTAACCTCAATTTAAAAATCTTTCATATTTGTATAATAATTAAAAATATAAAAAAATTAAATTAATTTTAACTATTAATTATAAATAGATATAGATCCAAACTCTTTCTGATTTTTCAAACATGAAATGATTTATTTTCTCGTATATATATTTTCGTTATAATTAATTAGACTGATGATAAAGTAGTTCTAAATCAAAATAATGAATGGAAATAAGATAGAACATGACACGAAAAGATCCGCACCCGGATCCGATGTGGGATCAAACGAAACCCGTTTCCACGGTTTTCAATTTTGATAATGAAATTACTTTCCCCCCTTTCTTTCCCTCTCACATTAAAAAACCACAATCCGCATCCACTCAATCCTCTACCGTCGATCCATCTTTCATCTACGGCCACTATACCCCCAATCATCCAAATGCGGATAACCATCTCCAGCCGTTGCTGCAACATTTAAATCCAACGCCCTCTCCACAATCTCCAACTCCTGCCGCCTCCTACTTAAACCCCACCCCCACTTTCAAAACAAGAAGAAATAATCATCTTCCTTTACATTGTAGAAAATGTCTGGACGTGGCAAAGGAGGCAAGGGCTTGGGAAAGGGCGGAGCTAAACGACACCGTAAGGTGCTGAGGGATAACATCCAGGGCATCACAAAGCCTGCGATAAGGAGATTGGCGCGTCGTGGCGGCGTGAAGCGTATCAGCGGTCTCATCTACGAGGAGACTCGCGGCGTGCTCAAGATCTTTCTCGAGAACGTTATTCGCGACGCCGTCACCTACACCGAGCATGCCCGCCGGAAAACCGTTACCGCCATGGATGTGGTTTATGCACTCAAGAGGCAGGGGCGTACGCTGTACGGCTTCGGCGGCTGAGTTCGCTTTGTGGATTTGTTCCTTGTATATGCGCCTATTTGGGTAGAATTAGGCCTTGTTAGTGTTGGATCTTGTTTAGTTGTTTTGTTATGTTGTAGTTTGATCTATCTTAGATCCCATTTTGTGTTATAGTTATATTTCAATGATTTAAATTAGTTTTAAGATTTTAACATCATTTGCAGTCTTTCCAACTTTCCGCTACATCTATATTATATAGGGTATAATTTGGAATTGATATACTTGTTCACATTCATAACTGGTTAAATGTAATGAAAATATTTTGATTACTTATTACTCGATAAGAATAAAAATGGCAAAAATTATAATAGTAATTTATGATTATTACTGTCATTTGAATAATTTTCTTTAGTTAAAAACCTTTCTTTGCACATGATATCCAAATAATATTCGTTAGAACTTCCAGTGTTGATTTTTGTATTAATGTAAGAAAACCGCAATCAACTGAAATGTTTAGTGTGAAAAGAACCAGGCCTGTTACGTTACCACAAGAGCCATGAGAATAAGGTATTAACTACCAAGTCATAGTCTAATGGGCGAGAGAGAGAGATCATATTTGAAGAAAGTAGCCAAACTAAGCTTTATTTTGTGACCGAAGAAATCGGAGCCTGGGAGAAAATCGCGTCTCCGTCTCTGGCTTCGTTAGACTTGCGGAATTCTGTCTTGTGCTGTCATTACTTCCCACACTTCTTTCTGTAACATATAGTTAGTAATAGAGATCATGAAGAATTTATAGAATTTTGAGCTGTTAGAGAATCAGCTAGCTATGGACTCAACATCAAACTAGCTATATAGTTTATTAGTTGAAGGCTAACCATCCAAAATAAATCATTGCAAAATCAACATAATATAAATGTGATGGAATGCTAAATGCCAATTTTGAGTACCTGACCCTATTGGAGCGCTATTAGCACGGGTGGACATTTTCCTGCCCTCTCCTTCCCCGTCCACGATAACACTGGACTCGATCGAATTGTTTTTCCTCCGTTTTGGTTTGAGTTGCACAATTTCGTTGTCAGTTTCCTTGCTAGGAGCTGACCGTGTCAGCCTTCTTGAGTTATTGTGTTTTTCTGCATCTTGAATAAAGTAACTCTTCCGAGTATCAACATCGATGACATCTTTCTCATGCTCATTAGGACGAATACTGATCTGACCATCAACTGGTGAATCTACTGCTATCTGGGTGTTCAACAAAGAAGCTACAGCATCTGGGGTGCTAATGCCTGACTTAGTGCATCCAGCATGCACATTCTCTCTAACTGCTGCATTGTATTTACTGGCTTCGGTGTTCTCTTCTCTGTTTACTCTTGACTGAGTAACCCTTCGTGTGCTGATCTGTCCATTTACTGGTGAAGCTACTGCTTTCAAGTTATCTGGTAAACAATTTTCTGGAGGCATACCACTAAGGGGAGAAGTTTCCAGATTTGTAAATTCATTATGCTCATGATCTCTGCTTGCTGCATTATAGTCCTGGACTTCACTTTTCTCTGCTCCTTTGACTCTCGACTGAGTAATCCTACGTGTGTCAGTCAACCTTGATCGTGTCCCACAGTTGTTGGTCTTTGAAGTCCCATGCATTCCATTACCTCTCTGAATTTGTGATCGAGTTACCCTTGTTTCTGCAGACAACATAGTCTTCTTCTCTTCCATCTCGCTTTCCTTCTCCGAGCCATTTATTTCTGTTCCAGAAGACAGATTAGAATTTTCAATTATGCAGGGGGGACTTGATGTTGGGACGAGTTCCTTCACAATGCTCCTAAGAATTGGGCTTTTACCTTCTAAAGCTGATATTTTCAGCGACAAATCTTTTGCATTTGATGAACAATTAACTGCTGAGAAGCTACAAAGTTTACCCCCTTGTTGCAAGTTGGCAATGCTATACTGACCAGTTATGTCTCTTTTCTCATTGATTTGGGATAAGAACTGCGGACTTTGAGGAGATTCTGATCTTAATGAAGCAAGAGCTGCACGAGCTGCAAGAGGATTGAGAAGGAATCTGTTCCCTCTAAGATCCTCTTTGACTGATGGAGTGAGAGCTGGAGATGTCTCTAATATCGATTCGACAGGCTGTTTATTCACATTCCCATTGAAACTATTCAATTTATCCAGAAATGGAAGTGTTCCAAGCGGGTCTTTGGGTGAAGCTTCAGATTCCCAGCCATGACTTTGTCCTTTCAGATCAACTGCATAAACAAACCTTCCTTACAATGTCAGAAAATGGACCTCATGAACAATGGATTTGGATGGCACACGAATATATTTTTGTAAAGAGAGATTTGCACTAAAACCGGTAATCAACCAATGAGGATTTAATATCTTGGGCATTTAATAAAAGCAAGCTTATCATACAACTTAATTAAATTTAAATTGCTATGGCAAAGAGGAATCATCAGCCCAAGTTACAAAAATTTCTTTCCTTTAATAAAATGAGTGGATAAGCCTATACCCACTTTCACTGTGAGTTTTCTCAACAGAATTGTCTTATTCTGAGCTAGGTAGAAGAGACTAATTGATCCTTTACTTTTAGTTGAAACAAGGCACATCAAGGTCATTTATTTGTTGTCTTCCTAAGGCTTCATCTCTAGTGTCACTTATCGGCAATGCAACACCTCATAAATTTATATTACAATGTTTTGTCTGCTGTGTAGGAATTAGAGGTGGTCGTGACTAATTAAAATAGTACTCAGTCCAGCAAAAATATGGAAAACTTCTATATAGGTAAACAATGAATGTTATATTATCACCTTTGTGCCCAGACACATAGTCCTTCAACATATTATATTGAGGAACATCTGTTGAAGTACTTATCTCCTTGATCTGCTGCTCTAGCAGCACATTAATATCCATTTCCCAGTTCTTCCCTTCAGCCAGCACCGAACATTGTGTTGCATCTAAAGAACTTGATGGTTCCTGCATGCTGAAGAAGGCAGAAATGGTTGGATGAAGATGGATGCTCTTTGTCGCTATCTTCATGATTGCACTTGCTGGGACAGCCAATAATTCTTCTGGAAGGGTATGGTGAAGCCATTTAATCGTGAAAGAACATCTGCAGTTGGTCCTCTTTGAGTGCCTCACATGAATTACCTGTTAAGTGTGGCAATAGTATGTAACGTTCTTGAGTGGAAATGCAAATTTATTTTGCTTTGTTAAAGCAGTCGCAGTGTATCTTTTATATATCTCAAGTCTATAAGTAGCTGGAAACAGATTATATATATATAGGAGTATTCCATAGTAGGAATGAAATTTGATGCTCACAAAATTAAATTAACCTTGTGTATCTGTACCCCAATCAAAGTCATTCCATTGACCTTATAGTCTTTCCTCCTATGGAGATCACATATCTAACGAGTTCTTAAAATGGAAAGTTTATGTATACCTTTTCTACCCTGGCGTCATAGAATATGCCCTCAACATGTGAACTTTCAGCGGCAAGCACATGCTCGCCTTGTCTGATTGACGAGCAGTCATCAGCATGTAATGGAGTAGAACGAAAACGAATTCGAGCAAATATTTCCTGTTTATCCGTAATGATCTCTTCCAAGTTGTTACCATATAGCACAGTAACCCCTGGTCCTCTAGAGCTGCATGAGCAGGAAAGCTCTTAACATTATTTACACCATTAATGCAATAAAGCAGTGTGTCTAGCAGGAACAATTAAGTTCCAAGAGCAAACTTAGTCCCCATCTCGAAGCTCTTGAACGAATTATTGGCATGCTTTCAAGTCAAATTTACCTCTTGCTTAATTCAAACTCTATAAAAGAACAATACCTTCAGAGAAATTATAATCTACTCCGTTCTACTATGCTAGAAAGCCCATACAAGATGAGTGCATAAATGCAGAACCAAAAGCTCTAAGATAATTCCAATTTCAATAAAAAATATTCAAATCATAGTCGAACAGTTCGTTACATACACCGATAAACAAACTATACTGTGATTACATTTAGATACACCGTACACGCAAACAGTAAGTTTTTATATGCGCTAATTCATACACGCACTCAAAATGAGAATTGTACATTTTATTTGCCCCATTTCCAAAATGCAAAAGATGTTAAACCAACAGGATCGCCACTCAACTTCAAAGCACCATAGATCACCAACAGCCACAACAATAGAGATCAAAACAATAATAGGTTCTTAAACAACTTCAAATCATTATGCGGGTAGATCTCACACTGTGAGGTTTCTACAACTGGCTGAATAGGAGCTAAGAAAAACTCAGCTATTCTCTTAAAGTAAAAAAATTAACAGGAGAGGGCACTGACCAGAGTGAGACCTGGCAAGGGTGCCACGAGAAGCCATCCTTGGGCATAAACTCCAGCTCAACGATGTCGTTTGCAGCACTGTCATTGGCTTCGCCGTCGGCCATTGGTTCGAGAAGTTTTGCGAGAAAATTGGGAGTGGGGGAAGAGAGAGAGAGTGATGATGGTAAACAGTACACTAAAATTAGGAGAAGAGAATAATACAGTGCTCAATTTGAGATTGTACTACAATATTATTGTATTGGGATTTGGGACATAAGATGAGAGAAATTCATTTTTACACCCCTCAACTTTCACATCACATAATTACCCACTTTTATTTCAAAATTAAAAATAAAAAAATATATATTCACGTCTACACATAATATAGTTCTATTTGTATAATTGGAATTTTTCAGACAATTTGGAAATTTTTGTTGACGCAAACTTGGAATACTAATGCCTTTCAATATGTGAAAAATATTTGAATTTTTTGGACTGATATATTTAGTAAGCTTTTTGCATTTCTTTCAGAAAAAATAACATAAATATTAAAAAGAAAGTCTATTCTATATGCGAAATTTTTTATTTATCATTTTATCGAAAAATTGAAGTCATTCTATGCTTCCTAAATAGCTGGAATTTTCACATTGAACCGTTTCGATAAAGATCTCATGATCTTACTAAGACGATGTTTATCGGCGCCCACGGTGTGTGGGCGTCACTTTGCTTTCAATTAAAAAAAAATAATTCCCAAAACATGTAAATGGTGGGTGTGCTTCAAGCCGCCCACCCGTCCCCCACCATTTCTTAATTTTTTTTTATTCTATGTATATTACACATGACATTCATCTATTGGTTCTTGTATATTTATCATAATATTATCATGAAATTAATTTAACTTTTGTATAATATATTTAAAAAATAAATAATTTATATCAAAATTCTTATTATATTTTTCACTATAAATAGAGACCAATTTTGACATAATTATGCACAATTTGGAAATCATTTCTTATTCTCATTCTATCAACTTCTCATATCTATTTTGTGTATTCATCTTTTCAATGGATCTCAATAATTCCTACTCAAATTATCAAGATTTCATCTCTTCTCAAGGTTATTATCCTAACCTTGACAATATCCAAAACTCTGAAAAATTCCAAAATTTCAATACTGATTTGAATTCACAATTTCCACAAAATTCCACTCAACCTCCTATCTCCGAAGATCACCAACCCACTGCAAATACCTCTCCAAATTTTTTTCAAAATTCTCAGCTTCCACAAACAAACACTTCAAACACTCCAAAAGGCTGGACAAATCAAGAAGACATCATGCTTATGTCTGCATGGAGTATCATTAGTGAGAATCCAGCTATTGGAACTGATCAAAAGAGTCTCACGTTTTGAAATAGCATTTGGGAGCTGTACAAAAGGTGCGGAAGAGAAAACAAGATACCGAAGTTCGACATAAGAACTGCGGAGTCTCTAAGAGCTCATTATAAGAGGCTTAATCAAAATGTAACAAAGTGGATTGGATGCTATAAGGAAGCTTATCGCATGCAAAAGAGCGGTTGGTCAAATGATGATATTGAAGATCATGCACAAACATTTTATGGGAGATCTAAATTTATGCATAAAGATGTTTTTGATAAAGTGATGCGTCGTCATCCCAATTAGGAGATGAATTTGAGTGAAGATCGTACATGGTCTCGTATGGAAGATGAAGATAGCATTGAAGAAGATCGTGGCAGCTCAAAAAAATCAAGAACTGATGGAGATGATCCAACTGACTCCACTCCAGAAACTCCTCTCAGTGATGCGGCAACAATCCGTCGCCCAATTGGTAGAGATAAGGCTAAAGCTAAAGCAAAAAAGAAAAGGGAAATGTACAATATCACAATCTTATGGTTAATCTGATGAGTTCACTTCAGAACTACGAGCAATGAGGATCACACGTGAAAAAGAAGTTGATGCAATGACTAAATTAGGAGACTTGAGAATGAAATCAACTATGCTCAATACATTGATAGGAAAGAGTAACTTATCTCCGGATGAAGAAGCGCTAAAACATTGTCTAATGGCAGAATTGTTTCCTTAGGAAATTGTATTTTTATTTGCTAGTTCTTGTTTGTTTTTGTGATTTAATTATTGTAATTTCAATTTATGTAATTTTCACTTTTTGTGATTTTAATTAATGAAATTTTAGTTTCCATGCTTATGACATTTGTTTGTCACCCACATCACATGAGTTTGTTACTTTATTCACATGCGTCTGAAATTTGTTTTAATTGATGTGTTTCACTCACATGCATCACAAGGGTGTTGTTACTTTATTCACATGCATCTGACATTAAATGACAACTCAAATTGATAAACTTTAAATGTATTTGAACCACAACTTTATTCACATGGGTTTGTTATCCATTTTTATTCCAAAACATGATTGTGACAACTCAAATTGATGAACTTTATTCACATGAGTTTGTTACTTTATTCACATGCGTGGGAAGAAATGTGTATTAATGAACTTTGAACTTGACCATAGCTTTATTCACATGGGTTTGTTACTTTATTCACATGAACTTTGAACTTGACCATAGCTTTATTCAAGTTCATCCGACAACTTATGCAGACTCACATGCGTTTGTTACATCACTATAATTTCGCAAAAAATCAAATTATGGCATACCTTGACACTATATGTATTGATGAACTTTCTAACATTGCAATACAACTAACATTTGATTCTTTTCTTTCACATCTTCAAACTCCTCAAAAAAAATGTCATCAAGTTCCAATTTTGATTCGAACTTCATCGAATTTGATGAGTGGGAAGAACGTATTGTTGATCAAAATAAAAAAGTTGATCGCATTGTCGAAGATGTACTCTTTCGTATTCCAACTCTATACATTCAACCTACAGATCACACTTCTAGAGCAATTAGACGATATATTGAACGTATACGTGAGAAAGGTCATGACAGTGTGTTCGAACAATACTTTTCAGCTAATCCAATCTACCCTCCAAAAATTTTTCGTAGAAGGTTTCGCATGCAAAAGCACTTGTTCGAGCGTATAATGAATAAGGTGGTTGCTTCAGACGATTTTTTCCAACAAAATCGTGATGCTACTGGACGTTTAGGTATGTCTTCGATTCAAAAATGTACTGCAGCTATAAGGGTGTTGGCCTATGGAACTGCAACTGATTTGCATGATGAATACCTTCGGATGAGTGTAGCTACAATAAGGAATTCACTTACCAAATTTGTTGAGGGTGTCATTTCCAACTTTGGTGATGAATACCTCAGAAAGACAACTGAAGAAGACATGGCATATATATTGCATGTTGGTGAAGAGCGTGGTTTTCCAGGGATGCTCGGGAGTATCGACTGTATGCATTGGGAATGGAAAAATTATCCTAAAGCATGGGTAGGGCAATATGGAGGAAGAAAGGGTAAGCCAACGATCATCTTAGAAGCAGTTGCTTCGCAGGATTTATGGATATGACATGCATTTTTCGGAACTCCAGGTTCGAGAAATGATATTAACATTATCATGCACAATATGATAGTGGAGGATGAAAGAAACACTTACCTAAACTATCGTGATCCCACAGAATTTATGGAAGATCGACGAGCTACTCAAACTGCAAGACAAAGTGAAGAAGTAGAAGAAACTGAAGATAATATTTTTGTATTTTCTACAGAAAGGATTGCAAGTTTGAAGAAATATATGACGAATAGGACACAACTCCGTGATAGAGAAGCTCACAACAGTCTTCAACACGATCTGATCGAGCACATATGGCAAAAGTGTGGTGATGATAATTAAATGTGTAATTTTCGTATTATTATTCGGTAATCAGTTGTTTATTTTAATTTTTGTGTTTTAGTGATTGTAATTTCTATGTTTATTTGAGAATTATCAATTTAATATTAGTTTCTACTTTTTTTAAAAATTTAAATTTTTTTATATTATTTATTTATTTCACATAATTAAATTATTAAAAAAATATTAATTAAATAATAATATATAGAAAAATAATTTAAAAATATAAAGGTGGGAAGGTTGGGTTGAAAATGAGGTCATTGATAAACTTATAAAAGTGAAGGTGGGTGGGTGACAGTAATAATAAATTTATAGAAGAGAAAGAAATGAAAATAATAATATAAAGGTGGGAAGGTTGGGTTGGGGAAATGGTTGTTGATAAACATAGTCTAACCAACCCACAAGTAATAACATGTCTATTAAGAGCATGTGCAGCAAATGGAGTTCTCGCGTCTCGGGCAGGGGGTGGGGCGCTTGGGGTATGAAAACTAGCACTGTGGGGGAGGGTTGCCCGCGCCAGTTGCTGTCCCGTGAGACGGGAGTTGGGCGCGAGAAATCCACCCGGGTTTCATCGCTGCGGCACCTGGTTTTCCACGCCCCCAATTTTTTTTTATTTTTCTTTTTTTTATTCTTTAATTCATCTATAAATACCCTATTTAAATTTTACATTTTCACATATCTTCATCCATTCTTCAATCTTTCAACCATTTCTATTACTCCCTCCGTCCCACCAATAACGACCCATTTGTAAAGTAAATGAGTGTATTATTTTAATCAAATGGGTAGTTATTGGTGGGACGGAGGTAGTACAAGTTAGCCCAAAAAAATATATCTTCTTCTTGCGATTCCGACGATGAAATTAATGCTCGATTTTTGCAACTCGCAAATAATTTTATGGAGGCGGGTCATAAATATCTAGTATCACTCGGCACATCTGACTCCCAACGTCCAAAAAAAAGAAGAAAGTCTTCATCAAAAGGGATTGAGAGGAGGCCTCCGTACGTCTATACAACGACTACTTCTCCCAAAATCCAACATTCCTCGACAATTATTTCCGACGTCGATTTCGTATGCGGAGAGAATTATTTCTCCGCATCGTCACAACTTTGGAGAATCATGAAGAATACTTCCGACAATGTACGGATGCTACGGGTCGTCAATGGTTCACGCCACTACAAAAATGCACGGTTGCAATCCGACAACTTGCAAATGGAGGTGCCGCCGATCAATACGACGAGTATCTCCGGGTCGCCGAGTCAACGGGCATAGAATGCCTCAAACATTTTTGCCGTGCCATTGTTGAGGCTTTCAGGTCTCAATATTTGAGGCGACCCCAACCAAGAAGATATTCAACGCCTAACGGAGCTTCACGAAGAGAAGCACGGCTTCTCCGGCATGCTCGGTAGCATCGATTGCATGCATTGGGTGTGGAAAAATTGTCCGATGGAGTGGCGCGGGGCTTATACGCGCCAAGACAAAGGCCACCCAACTATCATGCTCGAAGCGGTCGCGTCCAAAGATCTATGGATTTGGCACGCTTTCTTCGGCGTCGCCGGATCGGCGAACGACGTTTGCGTTCTCAACCAGTCTACGGTGTTCAACGACGTGCTCAACGGGAAAGCACCTCGTGTGGTGTTCATGGCCAACAATAAACAATACAACATGGACTATTATTTAGCCGACGACGCTTATCCATGTTGGCCGACTTTCGTCAAATCAATGTCGACGCCCACCGACGAGAAACAAGTCTCGTTTCAAAGTTATGCAAGAAGCGGCATGCAAGGACGTCGAACGAGCATTTGGAGTACTCCAATCTCGATAGGCAATCATTAAAGGTTCGGCACGCCTTTGATTTCGTGAGCATTTATCTGACATCATGTATACTTGCATTATTTTGCATAACATGATTGTTGAAGACGAAGGTCCGTATGAGACTAGTTGGGCACCGGAGACCGAAACAAGCTCCTCCTCCACTCCACCCGAGGAAGCAACTCGCGGTGCTAACAAATTTTTCAATGAGTACATGGAGCGTTCGGCCAACCACCGAGATAGGCGTGCTCACGAGATGCTCGAGCATGATTTAATCGAAGAAATCTACGCTCGATTTGGGGATTTATATTAAGTGTGTTTTTTCATTTCTTTTGTTGTATTTTAATTCCGTGTGTTTTCAATTCTCGTATTTCAATTTCTTTTATTTTGTATTTGAAATTAAAATTAATGAAATTTTAATTTCTAAAATTGCTATTTTAATTTTAATGTTATTTAATTAAATAAATTAAAATATTAATAAAAAATTAAATATGTAATTTTTTTTCGTTTTTATTTATTTATTTTATATTATAAATTCAAATTCACAAATTAAATTAATATCATTTTTTCCAAATTCAATCATTCTATAATTATTAAAGTAGAGACTCCGGAAACCCAAAGTGAGAAACCTCCACTGCTACCTAAAAAAATAAAAAATAAAATAAAAAAACCCCACTGCTACCTAACAATACAATCTCCCAAACCCCACCCAAAAAGTTTTCTTTATTTACCATTATGCCACAAAAACTCATATTTGAGCAACCCCATTGGGGATGCTCTAAGGAGGTGATTGGTTGGATGGAATGGAATAAGGTAGGAATGGAATGGAGTGTGGAATGGAATGAAGGGGAGAATGGAATGGAAATGATAAGTCATTCACATGCTTGAAGTGTAGAAGGAATAAGCATGGAATGGAATGACAATTTGTTAATTCATTTTTATAATAATTGATCGCTACAAATAAACTGATGAATAAATCATATTTATATTGTAATACGAAATCATAGTTTTAATATTCCATATAAGATTGTTATTCGTATTTTTTTGTTCTTTTGATTATCGAATTTCTCTACTTTTTTCATTATTTTTTCTTTGTTTTTTTATGGACCAAAATAATTCAAATCAAAATGTTTCAGTATAAAATTTTAAAATGTATGAGTGAACATTCATATATATGGTTCAATGATGTCCATAAAATCGAACGAAATTAAATTAAAAAATTAGATTGGAAAAAAAAAATCCAACTAAGCAAAAAATTAATTGGACCAAACTAACCAAATTTATTTTGATTTGGTTCTATTTATCCGAATATTCAATAATTCTCATGTACTAACAAAATTAAAAATCTGAAATTTAAGATTATAATCACAACAATTAAGTTGTTAAATCCCACATATATCTTCAATAGTTTTCAATTTTCAAATGATAATAAACTTTACAAATTTATTGAATTTCATAATTCTAATTTTTGTAAATAAAATAATAATGAATTAAATAATTTATCACATTTAATTTATTGCATATTTTTAAATTTAAATATACAAAAAAATAATAAAAATATATATGATGATGAAATAATTTTATTTAATAAAAAAATGTATTTTAATATTAAAAAATAATTTGGTTTTTGAATATTATATTGATTTGTAGGGATGAAATTTGGGCGAATATTATCCGTTCGATCCGAAGTCGTATCCGATCGAAATCTAATTTGGGATAAAAAAAATCAATATCCTGTCAAATTCGGATTCGAATCCGAAAATTTGAATTTGGATCCGGGATCCAATTCGGATTACGTAATATTCGCCCGTATCCGAAATTTCTGGCCTATATTTTTATCGGATATTATCCGCATAACAAATCTGGATTTCCGAATTTTTATATATATTTTACTTATATTATATATACATATATATGTGTGTGTGTGTGTGTAACAATCCGATTTTAATTTATTTTACTTGCTAAATGTTACTTTAAAAATTATTTTATTAATTTAAGAATGTGTGGAAAATTTAATTTTTTGAGTTTTAAGATAGTATATGTCGCGCCCTTAGATATATTATTAATTTATTATATCAATAATTAAATCATAACTTTACATATTTAGTATAAAAAAATTGTAATATAATAATAATAATTAAGATATACTTATAATAATTGTTTTATCTATTTTTGGTCGAGTTTCTCTCGTAATTCGGATTAGTATTGGTTGATATTGTCGATCAAGTTGATGCTTGGGTCTATTATTTGCTACTTTGTAGGTGAAAGATTGACATTAAGAGCTAACAAGGCTCGAGAGGAGAAACGAGACGAAAAGACGAAAAAGGAAGAAAGAAATTGCTCATCGCGCGAGAAAGATCAGAGCGGGGGCCTAGCGAGCGCTAGGCCCCAGCGCTCGCTGGCCTAAGTCACGGAGGAGAGACAGAGCTGGGGGCTAGCGGTCGCTAGCCCCCAGCGACCGCTGACCCTACGCGCAATAGCCAAGGCAGAACTTTGGGGTAGCGCTCGCTACCCCCTAGCGAGCGCTACCCCTTGACGCTGGATGACTTCTCAGAGAGTCAACCTAGCGAGCGCTACCCCCTAGCGCTCGCTAGCCCGACGGGATTTTCTTCTCCTATTTATACCTCCTCCGCGTGATTTTCAGAGGACACTCTACTACCAGTTTTAGTTCGCACTTTTATTTTCCAGTCTAGGGTTTAGATCATGAGAGAAAACACTCAGTCTAGATTTTATTTCTCGTTCTTCTTTAATTCAGTTGTGGATTCATTCGTGATTCAAAACCCGGAGTATTTTAATGCAGTATCTTTCCATTCAATCAGTGAGTTCTTTAATTGCTTTCTTTATCGCTTTATGATTTATTTCCCTTCTGTCTTATTATTATTTAATTCTCAATTTAGTAATTTAAATCTGTTAATCATGTTCTTCAATCAATTCAAAGCATGTTTAGATTCAGTCTCTTTAATTCTTCGTTCTTAGATTTAGAATTTAATTGCTTTATTAATCTTTGCCTAGGTAACTCGCATTTTAAATTCTTTATTTTAATTTGCTTAGATAGAATCCAAACCCTTCTTTTTAATTGCTTTCTGTTCTTCAACGTGAATGAAGCCCTGTTTAGCCTTCCTTGAGAATACGATTTGGGTTATGCTTAATCACACTAATAACAATGATCTCGTCCAAATTGCGAGTAGTATAGTTCATTAAGCACGACACATCCCTTCAAGTATATAGGCTGGAAACATTCCTCGTGCCCAATACTGATCCCTTATTGGACAGTGGGTCTGGACTTAACAACGCCACGTACTTAAGGGTATATTTGAGTGAAATAAGTATATCGGCTGGAAATATTCCTCGTGCCCGTTACTGATTCCCTTTATCGGACAGTGGGTCTGGTCTAAACAACGCCACGTACTTATTTGAGTGAAACAATAATAGTAATAATTAGGAACTACATATTGTATACATATTTATCCGATTATATTTTTCAAATCCAACCCGGATCCGTATCATATTCGTCCCTTGTCCGTATCCAGAATATTTCGAATTCGTATCCGAATCTGGCGTTCCCGTATCCGACTCCGGATTCAAGTCAAATCAAATTAAAATTTGATTTAAAAATAAAATCTAATCAATTAAATTTTTGAGTTTGGTTATTGGAATTCGGTTAATTTTGCTCACTTACTAAAACATGTATACTCAATTTTAATGATCATAATTAAAATTTATAAAGTAATAAAATTTAAATTATAAAATAATTTATTTTTCATAATAAATAAATAATATATCATTCAATGAATATATCTAATAATATTTTTTATTAAAAAATGATTTTGTAAATATTATAAAAAAAAAATATTATTATTATTATTATTTTTTTTTGTGTAGGTGATGAGTGTGGTTTATAGTGAAATTAACAAATCAACAAATATTGTAATTATTTTTATCCAAATAAAAAATAAAAACAATTATATAATGATTAGGAATGGCTAATACCTTGGAGTTTGGGATGAATGGCTAATCCTAATCCTAAGGGAATGGTGATTCCAAATTGAATGGCTATTCCTAATCATAAAATGAACCAAGCAAATGAATGGAATGGAGCAAAGAATGCTCATTCCATTCCATCCCCCATTCCTTCATACCAATCACCTCCTAAGTTCTTTACAACAGAGTTCCAAAAATAAAGGGTTCTAAATATTAAATTACTATTGATATAATTATTTTATTTTTATTTTTAAAATTTTCCTTTTTATTCAAAAATACTTAAATAAAATAGAAAACTATTTGTATATTTAATTTTATATTTTATAAGATACTACCGTAATATATTACTTTTTATATCTCGTTATAAGTGATCATATTTCCTTATTGAGTCGTCCCACTAATGGTTATTTTTTCAAAAAGAAAAAATTGTTACATTTAAAATACTAACTCCTAATTTTTTAAAAACACAACATTTTATTTTTTTAATCGTAGTGTTGGATCTCTTGTGTCCGTTTTTAACAAGATGTAGAGAATATTATTTTTAAGTAATACTTTGAAAAAATTGAAGGGCCTAATTAAAAAAATATTAGATTATATTAAAGTAAATTACTAACGGATGATTCAAATCCAAAATTTAAGAGCCTAATTTTATAATTAACACAAAACCTTAATATTGATCGAGACGGGTGTGCCAACCTATCATTACTAATTGATTCACCTAAAGCCACAACTTCATTTGAAATTATAGATAACTTCTCATAGTATGATGAAACAATTTCATCTTCTAACATTTTGAGATTCTCAAATTTTGTTGTAAGTAACTTTAGTTTGGTTTGCTTTACACTAGCAGACCTTCACATTGTTCCTGTAAAATTAACCAAGTTTCACATGCTTCGGAACATTTCGAAATCAATTTGAAAACAACAACGTCTACACAGATGAAAAATAGTATTAAGATCTCTAGCATTAAAATTCGAAATAACCCTCTCATTTGAAGTCCACTGATCTTTAGGTTTCAAAGTTTCCACATTATCAAGTTTGACATGATGAGGTGTCCATCCACTGATAACTGCTAACCAAACAAGTTCATCAATAGATTTGATGAACATTTGCATACACAACTTCCACAAGGCATAGTTTTTCCCACTACAATCGAGAGTAGGAGGTTTGCCAGCCGAAACAGTATTCATGTCGTAACTCGTACACATGAATCGGAACTTGTATTTTAAGTACCCGCTCTAATACCAAATATTAGAATTTAGTGCCCTAATTACTACAAAATAACAAGAAAAGTACAATTAACATTGAAGTGCTAAGACCAAGTGTTAGTAACACACATTATTAACATGCAACAGAAAAAGAAACGAATTACACACATAAATCAATTTATCACAGGTAAAAAGCATGCAGATGCATTATGGAAAAAATCACTATGATTGAAATCAACGATTACAACACAGAGAAACATAATGTTAAATCTCTACAAACAAGAAATATGTATGAGTATTTAACAAGAGAAATTATGACTAATCTAATATGAGACTAATCAAAATAAGACTGCCTACACTTGAAATTCTCCATTTTCAAACTCATCTCCACTCACTTTCCTACATATCACACTGCTGTGAGATTACGATAGTTGATTCAGATGGCGATCTTCCAAGGTAGGTAGAATGACAATAATGGCAAACTTTTCAACTTCCAAATATAGTTTCTAATCTCCAAAAATGTATTGAAGCTTATGATTTCGTGGAGTATATATACTAGCAGTTTCCTCCACATTCAAGAACCCATAACCGCTGTAGAGAACCCCTCCTTTATATCTATCAACTTGATTTGAAAAACCGTCAATTGCACAACTCTTTTATTCCTTTACTTATTTCAATAATTCGAAAATATGAAAAAACCTTATTTCAATAATTCGAAAATATGAAAATAATTTGAAAATATGGAAATAATAGGGAAATAATTTCAATAAAAAAGAAGAAAAAAAAATTAGGTTCGAGCCAGATTTAGAAATGTTGGTAACACCCAAAAAGCTTAGTGGTTAACATTTCAACCAACACTTTCAATTTGAACCCAACATTATGTATTTAGCGATAATTAAATTCAAAAGAAAAAAACTAGATTAAGAAATAGAAAGCAAATGAGATAGCCGATGATTGTTAAACTTGTAGAGACGCTTGCTCCGGACAGCGTTGCAGACAACGATCGAGAGGAACCTCTGCTAGCAACAACACTGACAGATTCAACTGTTGCTCGTTCGACTAAGAAAAGAAGAGCATGAAGAGACGAGACTGGTAGCGGCAACTTCAATTTGCAAACGGAGAAACAACGACATCGATAATCTTCAAGCATTTGGTCGAGAGGGAGAAACAAGGACCGAGATAGAGAGAGATGGTGAACGACATGACGTTGCTAGATGCAACTTTAGAGATTAATGTCGGATGATAGAGGGATCAAATGTAGAAGAAAAAGTAACTTTAGGGATTTGAATTAAACAACATAAAGAAAGAGGAGAAGAGAAACATTGAGCCTCTCAATAGGACAATAAAGACAGCGGCGACGAGAGAATGTCACTAAAGGGTGTGGTGTATAAAGAGTGATCAAGAGAAAGAAAAGAGGATATAAATGTTGTTTCATAAGGGATAAATAATAAAGAGATATAAGATAAACTTGTTTAACATGTTGATGAATTTGGATATTTACTTTAAAGAATTGAGTTTTGTTGGATAAGGACTGACAGGCTGAATCAGGACACTTCCTGGTAAGTCACCCATCATAGTATTGCTCCAAGTCAAGTACACTTAACCTTGGAGTTTCTACTAATACTAAGGGATCATCTGAAAAGATAATGCACCATGTTGGTATGAGTAGTACTAATTAATTCATTTAACCTCTCGTCAACAATGGTAGTGCAGACCCTTTTCGACTGAGGCAGGCCGCACTCCTATAAGCTCTCTCGGGTACGATACATGGATGACCCATCCTCCGAGAAGTGCGGGAGTCCACTTCTCAACAAGTTTAAATTTGGGATGAATTAAATTTGTGTAATAATAGTACTTTTTTTGGGTACAACTATACCCCGATGCCCAATAATGGAAATGCCACTACTCCTCATGCTCGTAATCCCTATTCCTTGGACTGTAATCGAACCAAAATTTTCGTAAATTATTCAGAGTTCGGTTCGATGAAAACTCGTAATTTGTTCGTTTGCTAAACGAACCAAACTCGATCTTCGTGTCGAGCTTGAATTATTTTTCGAGCTGAACTCGATTCTAATGGTATTTGCCTCAAAAAAGTTTATATAAACTTTGTTAACGAGTCAAACCTTGAATAGTTCGCGAACTTTGCTAACGAGCTTGTTCACGAATTCAAAAAACGAGATTATCTTCTAATAGTTCTTGAACTTTATGTACGAAGTAGTTAGTGAACTTTTGAAATAAATATATAAAATATATATATATATATATTAACTTAAAATTAATAAACGAGCTCGAACTCGAATATTTAACGAACTCCAACCGAGTTCGAGTTCGGGTTCAAATTCACTATTAAATCAAATAATATAGGAACCAAACTTGAACCAAACTCGATTTTTATTTACCAAACTGTACTCGAACTTAATCTTTAAAGCTCGAACTCAAACCTTTAAATTTTCAAACGAGTCGAATACGAGCCTAATAATATTCGATTCGATTCAAATACACGGCAGCTAATCCTCACCACAAAATGAATGACAAAAGAAAAAAAAAGGTGGTGGTCGGCAAAGTTAGAATCCACCAATTCCAACCCTCTTTTCCCATGAAAAGTTAAACATATCTCTCATTGCTCTAAGCATCCATCCAACGGCTACCATTTAATCAAGTGGTTCGAACATTCTGGAACCGAAAGCCGAGGAATGCCTGCAGTATATATTCTCTCCACTTCTAAAGTTCTACTTACCTCATTCTCCAAGTAAACCCTACCAATCCTCAAATTTTGATTTTCTTCTCTCCACACCTTAATTTTTCTATTGTACGCTTTAGCTTGTCTTGATCTATAGTGGTAGAACACATGGCCGGAAAAGGAGAAGGCCCAGCCATTGGGATCGATCTCGGCACGACCTACTCCTGCGTCGGCGTGTGGCAACACGACCGCGTAGAGATCATTGCCAATGATCAGGGGAACAGGACCACGCCGTCTTACGTCGGGTTCACCGACACCGAAAGGCTCATCGGTGATGCGGCTAAGAATCAGGTTGCCATGAACCCTATCAACACTGTTTTCGGTAAGGTTTATTGTTCTATTTGATGTTTCATGTGTTGCTGTAGTGGTTTAGTAGATCAGTGTATGGTGAAATATGTGATTCATCGTGACATGTTTCTTATTTAACAGTTTTGGATCTCGTATTGCTGCTGAAATGCGATCTTTACAGTTTTAAGCATTGTTTTTCTGATTATGCATTTTCATATCTGCTTTGGTATAATGTTGAATTGGTTTCGTGAAGTAGTTACAGAGAAGGATCGTTGTTTTTGTTCTCTTGATGTTAAATTCAATGTTTTAGAATCTGGATCCAGTATAATATCTCCCAATGCATGGACTTAGTTGCACACCATTAATTTGAGTTAATTAGGAGATGAGGTAAATTCCTGGCGGATGTGTATTTGTATTGTTATACAATATATGCTTCTGAATTATTGTCCATTAGTTAATACTCGAACAATTGTAGGTTCAGATAAATCAGATTCGAATTGTCTGCCGATCTTCTTGTGTTTTGAAAGGAAGTATATAATATATTTTTTGATTTAATATGCTCTGTAGTGACTATGTAGTGTTCTTTTAACATATTTACCGGTTCTACAAATGTGTCCATCTTATTCATTCTTTTTATTTTTAAGCTCTTGAGAAGTTGTTTTCAGTTAAGTCCAATACTGTTTTGTTTATGTCTATTGTATGCATGTTGCTGATTTCCAATATCTAGAAATTATTCCTGACACTTCTGATTTTTTATTCTAGATGCCAAGAGGTTGATTGGAAGGCGATTTAGCGATGCCTCTGTGCAGGCTGACATGAAGTTGTGGCCCTTCAGAGTCATTCCCGGACCTGCTGAGAAACCCATGATTGTTGTTAGCTACAAGGGAGAGGACAAGCAATTTGCTGCTGAGGAGATCTCCTCCATGGTTTTGATGAAGATGCGGGAGATTGCCGAGGCATACCTTGGTTCAGCAGTGAAGAATGCTGTGGTCACTGTCCCAGCATACTTCAATGATTCTCAACGTCAAGCTACCAAGGATGCTGGTGTGATTGCTGGCCTTAATGTGATGCGTATTATCAATGAGCCCACGGCTGCTGCAATTGCCTATGGCCTTGACAAGAAGGCAACGAGTGTTGGTGAGAAGAATGTCTTGATTTTCGATCTTGGTGGTGGGACGTTCGATGTTTCTCTTCTGACCATTGAGGAAGGTATCTTTGAGGTGAAGGCCACTGCGGGAGACACTCACCTTGGAGGTGAAGATTTTGACAACAGAATGGTGAACCATTTTGTTCAGGAATTCAAGAGGAAGCACAAGAAAGATATCAATGGCAACCCAAGAGCTTTGAGACGTTTGAGGACAGCTTGCGAGAGAGCAAAGAGAACCCTCTCATCCACTGCACAGACCACCATCGAGATTGACTCTCTCTATGAGGGTGTTGATTTCTACTCCACCATTACCCGTGCCAGATTCGAGGAATTGAACATGGACTTGTTTAGGAAGTGCATGGAACCAGTTGAGAAGTGTTTGAGGGATGCCAAGATGGACAAGAGCACTGTCCATGATGCTGTTCTTGTTGGTGGCTCCACCAGAATTCCCAAGGTGCAGCAGCTCTTGCAGGATTTCTTCAATGGGAAAGAACTCTGCAAGAGTATCAACCCTGATGAGGCTGTTGCATACGGTGCTGCTGTTCAAGCAGCCATTCTGAGTGGTGAGGGTAATGAGAAGGTCCAAGATCTTTTGCTTCTGGATGTTACGCCTCTCTCGCTTGGTTTGGAAACAGCTGGAGGAGTCATGACTGTCTTGATTCCAAGGAACACCACGATTCCCACCAAGAAGGAGCAAGTATTCTCTACATACTCAGACAACCAGCCTGGTGTCTTGATCCAGGTCTATGAAGGGGAGAGAACAAGGACCAGGGACAACAATTTGCTTGGAAAGTTTGAGCTCTCTGGAATTCCACCTGCGCCCAGGGGAGTTCCCCAGATTACAGTGTGCTTTGACATTGATGCCAATGGCATATTGAACGTGTCTGCTGAGGACAAGACCACAGGGCAGAAGAACAAGATCACAATCACCAATGACAAGGGCAGACTTTCAAAAGAGGATATTGAGAAGATGGTCCAGGAGGCAGAGAAGTACAAGTCTGAAGATGAAGAGCACAAGAAGAAGGTGGAGTCAAAGAATGCTCTGGAGAACTATGCTTACAACATGAGGAACACTGTCAAGGATGAGAAGATCGCCTCAAAGCTCTCAGCAGATGATAAGAAGAAGATAGAGGATGCAATAGAGTCGAGCATCCAGTGGCTAGACAGTAACCAACTTGCTGAGGCGGATGAGTTTGAGGATAAGATGAAGGAGTTGGAGAGCATTTGCAACCCCATCATAGCCAAGATGTACCAGGGTGCAGGCGGAGCTGACATGCCCATGGATGATGATGCACCTGCGCCTAGTGGAGGAAGCGGTGCTGGTCCTAAGATCGAGGAGGTCGACTAATTAAGCTGTTGTTGCTCCCTGCCTTGTGGTTGGTATTATTATCCCGTTCAGTACCTTGAATGGTACTACTCATTTAGCTATCATCTATTCGATGAATATCTTATACCGTTCAGTACCTTGAATGGTACTACTCATTTATTATTTCTTGTTGATGCTGATATGAGCAAACTATGTTTTTTTGCCTCTGGTATTTATAATTGCCTCTGCATATGAGGCTTCCGGCATTGACTTTTTATTGAGTACTCCCTCCATTCTACTAAGTTTGACATAATTTTCTTATTTGGACGACCCACTAACTTTGACACATTTTTAAAATAGTAAAAGTTATCCCTTTAAAAAATGTGGATCTTATCACTCTTACACTATTTTATACACTCTCTCTTTAATAATTGTGCCAAAAAGTTTTGTGTCATGCTTATTGGGAGGTAGTGAGTAATATGCACTTTTGCAAGCTGTTTGTCATTTTATATTATTATTATTTTGTTAGAAGATGGCTGGTAGTTTGGAATTGATTGAGAATGGAATGATCATTACCATAGGAAACAAGGTTGGCAATTTTTCTGAATAAGGAATGATCATTCCGTAATCAATCATCCCATCTCCGTCGCATATTTTTTCTTGACTGTAACTTTGAAAAACATCTCTCTCATCTCAGAATTTGCCTCGCTTCGTCATTAATTTTGCTTTTTTTATCTTTCAAGGTTGCACTTTTCTCCTTTCTTGTTCATATTGAATTCTGGTATTAAATTTGCATTTTTCTCCTCTCTTGTTCATACAGTTAGTATTGAATTTTTTTTTTTGTTCATATTGAATTATGGTATGTAATTTTCTCATTTCTTTGTGGCGAAATTTGGCAGATTTCTCATGATATATATACTGTCACACCATATACACGTGTATGTGTGTAAAATATCCTATCCTATGTCCGCTGCATTTTCTGTGAATTTTCAGAATTTTGCAGTTTATATATTTTATTATTTTAGCAAATAATAGTTCATGTTCAATAGTGTTTGTTGGTGAAATTTTAGCTTTAAAATATTTTAATCAAACATATAAGAGGTGATTGGAATGATGGAATGGAGGGTGGAATGAAATGACTTTGGTTCATATTGTGATTAGGAATCGACATTCCGTTTGGAATTATCATTCCATTAGGAGAGGTATTAGCCATTCCTCTCTAATCAAAGGTATTAGTCATTCTTAGGTTCCAAATTAATTATGCAATATTTTTTTTTTGCTATTTTTCATTAAGACAAAATTAATTAAAATATTTATTATTTTGTTAATTTTACTATACATCACACCTCCCCCACCAAAAAAAATGTTAAATTTTTTATAATATTTAAAAAACTGTTTTTAATAAAAATATATATTATTAGAAAAATTCATTAAATGATATAAATTATATATTTTTAAATTTTTTGATATTATTTATTTGCTATGCAAAATGAGTTATTTTATAATTTAAAATTTTCATTCTAATTTAGATTTTATTACTATATGATTTTATTTTTGATTGTTAAAACTAGGGGTGTAAGTGAACCAAACTATTCGCGAACTATCCGGAATTCTGCTCGATAAAAGTTCGTTTCGAATTTGTTCATTTACTAAACGAACCGAACTCGAGCCTCAAACCGAGCTCGAATAATTTTTCGAGCCGAACTCGAGCCTAAGGGTATTCGGTTCGAAAAGTTCGCGAACATGTTCGAATATAATTTAATGAACCGAGTTTCGATTAGTTCACGAACTTTATTAACGAGTTTGTTCATGAACTTTAAAAACGAGTCGAACTTCAAATATTTCACGAACTTTATATACGAACTAGTTTACGAATTTATCAAAATATAAACGAGTTTTTTAACGAACTCGAACTCGAATATTTAACGAACTCGAGCCGAGTTCGAGCTCAGGTTCGAATTTACTATTAAATCGAATAATTTACGAACCGAACTCAGGCTCGTTTTTTATTTATCGAACTGAACTCAAGTTTGATTTTCAAAACTCGAACCGAACTCGAGCCTTCGAATTTTTAATCGAGCCGAACTCGAGCCTGACAGTATTCGGTTTAGTTCGATACGATTACACCCCTAGTTATAACATAACATACACGTTTTAGTAGGTGTGAGCAAAATTAATCAAACTCAAATATTTGATTAGTTGGATTTTATTTCAAAATCAAATTCTAATTAGATTTGAATAGGATTTAGATAAAACCAAATCAAAAGAATATACAAAAATCGAATTATTTTTTAATATTAAAATATGATTTATTTTTATCAAATAAAATTATTTTATCATATATAATTTTATTATTTTTATTATATTTTATAATATAATTTAAATTTTAAAATTATTTAATAAATTAAATGTGATAATTTATTCACTTCATTTTTATTTTAATTTTTTCTAGATTTACAAACTATGAAATTCAATAAATTTATAATGTTTATTATCATTTGAAACTATTGAAGATATATGAGAATATTTTAATAATTTAAGTATTGTGATTATAATTTTTAATTTAGATTTTTAATTTTTTAGTACATGATAACTATTGAAGATATAAATGAATGATTATTTTTTTTAATTAATTATTTTAAAATTGAATGGAATAAGTTACGAAATAAAATATTTGGATAAATCGAACTAAATCAAAATAAATTTTGTTAGATTGGTCTAGTTAATTTTTTGTTTGGTTGAACTATCTTTTTCGATCCATTTTTATTAATCTGGTTTGGTTTAATTTTTTAGACAAATATATTGAAATATATATATTTTTTTGAATTATTTTGGTCCATAAAAATAATTGAAAAATAAAGAAAAAATAGAGAATTTCAACAATTTTTTTAACATAAATGATAATAATAAATTTACTTGGAATATTAAAAGTATGATTTCGCATTACAATATAAATATAATTTATTTATTTACTTTATTTGTAGTTATCTATTATAAGGATTAAATTAATAAATAAATTATCATTCCATTCCATTCTTATTCCTTATACATACCAAGCATAGGGATGGATTAACAATTTCATTACATTCCACACTTCATTCCATTCCTACCTTATTCCATTCCATCATACCAATCACCTCCATATAGTCCATCAATGTGATCGGTATACATTAATCAATCATTCCTTCAAAATTAATATAAAAATTATACTTGCACATTGTAAATTGTATGTACAGTCTAGATGATATAGTATGACTTTGTATTAGATGATTCCATTAAGAAGTGTGGTGTTAGGAGAGGATATGAGTTTTAATAGATAATTAATATTTAATGGTGGATGTATTTTATATGGATCAGACCTATCAAAATTAAATTTTATGTGATTCCAAATATTAAATATTTTATTTGTTCACGACCTAAAATAAAACACATAGGTATAGGGAGATAGTTTCTATTGACTATTACCATCGCATTTATGTGACAAATTTGTATGTTGATATCTACAAGTAGACATTATACATAAAGATGTGTACTATTCATTAGAGAAAGTCAATTGTATTTAAAGATAATACATAATAATATTTTTACACTATTCATATAATAAATGATAAGTTGGTCATAGTGCCATTAATTTTTAGCAAATGAATTCAGAAAGATTTTTAATTCTTGGTAGTGTATTAGTTTCCCGCATGATGTTGTCGCAGTATAAAATTTATTTGAAGTTATTAAAATTGTGATGAATATTTTTGCCTAACTCTCGACCATATATAGTAATCTCATAGAATACTTATCCAATTACATGTAAATTATTGAGGTTATATATGAAATATTTTTTATTTCTTAATTATCTGATGTAGTATTTTGCATTTGATATTTGCAGTTATGACAAGATTAAGTTTAACTACAAGAAAACTAGCAAGGAGAAAGAAATGTGTTGCAATGTTTTTATTTTGGTCAAGTGTGATGCAATTAGTGAATTGGTTTTGGCTCATTCTAGTTAGATATATGGAGCATCATGTTAAATCAATAAGTTTAAAGCGAGTCTATGAATATGCTTTCTTCGAAAGGAGAAAATATATGTATAAAGCAATTTATGTGAGTGATGATGTCTGCATAAATACCACTAGGATGAATAGAATGACATTTGATCGTTTATGCTCTAGACTTGAGGCTACAACTATAGTAAAACCAAATAAAAACATGTTAGTGGATGAGCAAGTGGCCATAACCATTCATATATTAGCTCATCACCAAAAGCAGATGACTATTAGAACTAATTTTGGATGGTCTAGAAAAACAATTAGTAGACATTTTAGAGAAGTAACCAATGGGGTTATAACATTTCAAAATCAATTACTTAAAAACCTGAGCCAGTACGAGATGAGAGATGAAAATAGTTTAAGTTAAGTTAATTATAATAGTTTATATGATATTACATTTTTCATAAACAATTACTTGACATAGTTTTTTACTATAGAGGTGTATAGGAGCTCTAGATGGAACTTATGTAAAAGCTCATGTTCCCAAGGCCGATAGACCAAGATATCGCACATATAAAAATGATGTTGCTACTAACGTCTTAGGAGTATGCTCTCAAGATATACAATTTATCTACGTGTTAGTTGGGTGGGAAGGATCAACTGCTGATGGTCGAATATTAAAGATGCAATAACTAGAAACAATGGTTTGGTGGTTCCTCGTGGTAAAATTTATCGAACATTCTTATAAAAGTGATCACATTACATAAATATATTTAAAATTAACTTATAAAGTTATATACTTTTTTAGGTTTATATTATCTTGCAGATGCTGGATATAGTAATTGTGAGAGATTTCTAGCACCATTTCGAGGTCGAAGATATCATTTGAATGACTGAAGTGAAGGACATCAACCTAATACAACTGAAGAATTTTTCAACATGAATCATTCTTCAACGAGGAATGTAATAGAGAGATTGTTTGGTCAAATAAAGAATCATTGGACCATCTTCAAAAGTCCTTCATATTACCCACTAAAGATTCAAAATCATATAATCATGACTTGTTGTTTACTTCATAATTTCATAAACCAGGAGATGAGTGATTATCATCTAGATACCAATCATGAAATAGATGATGAAGATGAAATTCGTGATGATGGAGATGAAACAGAACTTGTTAGTACAATTGAACCTTCCGAAGAATTGAATTTTCAGGAAATATGGTAATATCCTCATTCAATAGTTGGAGAGCACAAAGAAATACTAGATAGATAATTAGTATATTAGGTTGGATATATATAATCAAGTGACTTGTTATTTTTGTTGATTTTATTAGATGTTTATTATTTATATGATACATGATGTTATCATTAGGGGTGTAAGCTAACCAAACTATTCATGAACTATTTGGAGCTTAGCTCGATAAAAGTTCGTTTCACATTCGTTCATTTACTAAACGAACCGAACTCGAGCCTCAAATCGAGCTTGAATAATTTTTCGAGCCGAACTCGAGCCTAAAGGTATTCTGTTCGAAAAGTTCGCGAACATGTTCTAATATAATTTAACGAACCGAGTTTCGAATAGTTCACAAACTTTGTTAATGAGCTTGTTCACGAACTTAAAAAATGAGTCGAGCTTTAAATAGTTCGCGAACTTTATATACGAACTAGTTCACGAACTTATCAAATTAATATAAATAGATATATATATATATATATATTAACAAAATAATTTAATAAACGAGTTTTTTAGCAAACTCGAACTCAAATATTTAACGAACTCGAGTCAAGTTCGAGCTCGGGTTCGAATTTACTATTTAATTGAATAATTAACGAATCGAGCTCGAGCTCAATTTTTATTTATGGAATCGAACTCGAGCTTGGTTTTCAGAACTCGGACCGAAATCGAGCCTTCAAATTTTCAAACGAGCCGAACTCGAGCCTGACAGTATCCGGTTCAGTTCGGTTCGATTACATCCCTAGTTATCATGTCGATCAATTTATATGATTTACTTTATCTCTTTATTATAGATTCTTGAAGTAACCATGTTTCGTATTTTAATAATTGGTCTTAGTTCTTATTCCTTTTTGGTGATTAGATCATGTTCTACATTGGTAAATGAAAGCAATGATTATTTTAGATTATTTATAATCGAAAATCTTATGATTACAATTTGATATTGCCTCTTATTATTTTTTGTTTTTTCGTAAAGAATGGATATTCACATCATTCAATAGATGAAAGGTCCGGGTAAGAATAAAAGAAAATGGAATCACGAATAAGATATTAAACTCATTGAAGTACTACTTGATATGGTGAATCTTGGAAAGTTTAAAACTAAAAATGGATTCATGCCTGGTTACTTGAATTATGTAGAGGATAAACTACATGATAGTTTGTCTGATTCGGGATTGAAAGTGAAACCACATATCGAATCAAGAATCAAAACATTAAAAAGAGACTTTACTATTGTTTATGATATGCTAAATGGCCAGAATACAAGTGGTTTCGGAATGGATCCAATTAGAAAATGTATTACTGCAGAAAAGCATGTATGAGATGCGTATTTAAAGGCTAGCATTCTTTAGTGTTTTCAATGTTTAAAATTTTATTTTATATTAGTTATATTGATAATATGTATACATAATTTTTGCAGAGTCATCCTGCTCATTCAACTTGGCAAAACAAATCATTTCCCTTTTATGATGAGTTGGTCATTATTTTTGGGAAAAATAGGACAACTGGAGCTCACGCTGAAGGTCCCGTTGATATGAAAGAGGAGATTGAGAAAGAAAATGCTAGTAAGTTTTGACATGACAATGGAGAAGAGACAATAGACTTAAGTCTCGATGATTTCGCTGCATCGTTTTCTCAACTACAGTCTCCTACAAGTGAAGGGGTTCACGTTCCAAAAAAGATAAGGAAAAATTCAAGTTATCATAGTTTGATAATGATGGCGAATATGAAAGAAGCATCTTCAGCTATTGGAAGTGAAATTGCTAAAGCTAGTGACCTTTTTTAGTAAAACAATTGGAGTTGATGCAGAAATTTTAGAGTAGCGACATAAAATTGACTCAAAGATAAAACAAAGATACCGAATTTGATGATAAGAGAAATTATCAAAGCTGTCTGCCAAATAGCCAGTCGTGATGAGTTGATTGACCTATTTTTTTTAGTATGAATGATGAAGGAAAAGAGCAGTTGATTAAAGCTATCATAAATGATGATTTTTTATTTTTTTTCCCTTTTCATTTTGATTATATGCTAAAATATCCTAGAAATTTATTTATGTTTATTTGAATGGATCGACTAATTGAAAATTTAGATTTATTAATGTATTTATATAAATCCTTGACATTTATTATTGGTTATTAGTTACTCTCGTTTAAGATTGTAATGCCCCGACTTTTAACTCCTGAATAAGTTAGCAAAATGTTCCACGCTGCGAACTTGTATCGGATTACGAGACCAAATCTCGTAAATTAAGAGAGGATGAGTCGAGAGTGATGATTGATGGTAAATTGATGATGCCTTTTTATGGAGTTAACCATTCGATGCATCCGAGTTTTAAGCATGAGTCGATGTCACTAATTATAAATTAGTAGCAAATTGCATAGATGTGAACAATAACCTTATTGAAGTACAAACTATGACATACATGAGTTAATTATATTGAGGGTGAACAAATATTACTCAATAGCAAGCCCCTTTATTATATAGTGAGTGTTGGAACCACTAATAATAATTTAATGACTTACTAAGATCAATGATGTTAGCGGAATTGATAATTAGCATTATTCACAACTTTATTAATGGTGGTTCTTATGATGGTGTGACAAAGTAAGACTTAGAAGGCAGAAAATCAATGGATATATATATATATATATATATATATATATATATATATATATATAGACTTGAGTGTGGAATGGATGAGCGTTGCTTCATTATAGACATACAAAACTTACAAAAGGACAAGAAATAATAAACCTGTACAATGAGATATACACACTAGGTCATAGCTGAAGACCTGCCTTATTACAAACAATACTCTATGTCCAAGACAAAACAGAAAATCTTCTATTTTGGTAGCAAAACAAACTAAAGACTTGAGAAGGAAATAGACTACTAATAAAAAAAAGAGAGAGAGACAGGCTGCAAGAAGGGAGCAGAGGATCCTGCTGCCGATGTATAGCAGGAAGGGCAGCATTTGCTCTATCCCATAAATCTGTAAGAAAGAAACAAGAAACCGAGTTAGAAAATGAAATGAGAGGACAACTAGGGTCTGCTAGGTCTAGAATAGGGACTGCAGTAGAAAGTGAGAAGAAAAACCTTAAAATGTAATAAAACAATATTAGAATCCCAAAGGGTACACTACAAATTAGTACTCCCTCCGTCCCACCATTCTTGGCCCCTTTGACCAAAACTGTGAGTGTTTTTTGGTCAAAGGGGCCAAGAATAGTGGGACAGAGGGAGTATAAAAGAAAAGGGAATGAAGCTGTGTCCCTCAACACCTCCTCGGCAGAAGCACCCCAAGGTGGAAGAGCTGCCCTGCCTCAATTACCTGCAACAAAAGAGGAAGGAAAGAGGAGATCTTCTTGAAGGAGAATAGAACAAATAAAAGGAGTGTTGCAGGAAATGTAGCTTGAATACTTTAGTGTAAAATGGAGGAACAGACCTAGCTTACATTCTGCCACCTCTGTTATCACCTGCAAAACACACCAAATATTAGAGCAGGAAAAAGGAAGATTTGGACGAGGTAGCAAACAACTCAAACCAGCTCAATCCTCATGCACCACACCCCTATAAATACCAAGTCTTTTCAGCCTTCTAAACTTTGCTACAAACCACACCACTATAATATATCCAACACTTAGAACATAGCAAGGAGTTAAGGAGGACCAAGGAGAGGTAGTTCTACCAATCTCAAACCAGCGCACTGAAGTACTGTCCAGGTAAAACAAACAACCAAGATACTCAGCTTTAGAAATATATATATGCAATCAATACTTGAAGCTTTATTCTCCTAGGACTTAATTCGAAACCTTCTTCTACTTTGGACTATGTTTCAGAAATGAGTTTAGATAAATTATAGACTACCTCCTTTACCATCACCTTAGAACTCAAGTATGAAACAAAGAACTCACAAACTTAGAAGGCTGAGAAGCTCGTCCAGATTCTTAATAGCCTAGGAAATGAGTTACAGATTTCAGAACATAGACTTATAGATGCATGCACAGATTTCAGAACATAAGACATATATAGGGGCATGCTCAAAATCAGAAACTGAGTACAACAAAGCTTAAAACAAATAACACAATAACAACAGAATTATAGGGAATTGCAAACATATGAACTGCAAATTAAAGAATGAGAGTTGGACTTTACCTAGAAAAACGGCGGCAACCAGGAGCTGCTGCCGGCGAGCGCTCCCATCGTGGAAATCAGAAGGAGCAGAACTCCACTGAGCCAGACCCAGGCCCCAAAACCACGCCCACCAGCCCCTCCGCCCATACCCAGACCGAAACCAATTTCCCTAAGAAGCAAGAAATAATAATCAACGCCCCAAGGAACAAATCAAGTCTGAAATAGAAATAATACTTAGGTCTCAGTCGATATTTCCCAATTTTAGCAAAGAAGTAAAATCATGCAGTGAATTAGCAACAATAAAAATACAAATAGGAATAATTTGGGGATTTAAAGAATAGGATAGGGAATTGATATAGGTGAGCATGAGAGTTTGACCTTACCTTAGGAAATTGAATCTGTCGAGAGCCCGACGCTGCTGCTTCCACCATGAGCAGTCGCGAGCGAGAGAGAGGGAGGGAGACTGCCAGAAGAGAGCTGGGAGGCGCCGAGGGAGGCGAGAAGATGGAAGGAGGTCTCAAATCTGGCGACAGCACCATCTCCAAGCGGGCTGCACTCGACACCCGACGGGAAGGGAGGAGAAACGGCGAAACAGTGAGAGAGGCGGAGACAGAGACGAACGTCTCTGTTCTGGGAAGAAATAGGTAAATTAGGGTAGAGTTAGAGAACTATCTAGAACCGGGTATTGGGCCGGGTTACGGTTCATGGGCCGAATTAATTCATTTGCTGGGCTTAAGGCAGAATGATTAACGGGCCGAGTATTTAAATTCTACTGGGCCGACCAAATTAAACTTTGGGCTAGAGAAATAAATCTATACGGGCCTGATTTAACTAAGGTATTGGGCTCAGACTTAATAATTTGTATGGACCTAGCAAAGGAACACATGGGCTTAAAATTAATTAGTGGGCTCACTTAACTAAATTAGTTATGGACCTAAGCTATTTCTTTTAGTGGACTGAATAAATTAAGGGAGTGGACTTAATGAATTACTAATGGGCTAGATGTTAATTAATTAATCCTAATTGGGTTAATTATTCAATTAAGGTGACACGACTTAAATTAATTGGGCTAAGTCCAAGAGTATGATTTTAAAGCTGAATTAGGAGCAATAATTTATTAATTAGCAATTAAATTTCTAAATTAGAACTTAAATGATTAATTAGAACTTAATTGATTAATTAGAATTTAATCATAAGAAATGATTAAATCATGCTTATAGTGTGGCAATTGAAATTTAATTAGCTTAAATAGAAATTATTTATCTCGATTTAAGTATCGAGATATTAAATTAGAAATGTCTTTAGTTATGTTACCCAATAATTATTTATTGGGTATAGTGAATCCCCAAATCATAAAGTGAGTCGGAAATCATCAAACGACTCCTCTAGAAATGCAACTCCTAGACTCGTATAATAGTCGAGTTTAAAGACCCGAGGATAAACTCTCAAATTAGCCAAGGGTAGTAATTCCTTACACTTGGAATTAATTGATATACTTGAGTAATATATCTCACTCGAGATTTATATTAAAGGTTGCGACGAAAGGTCGAACCAGCAGCTCGAGAACGAAGCAATCGTCAATCAAGACTATTCAAGTAGGCTTTTCTCACTCTATAAAAATATACGTTAATACTTATTATGTGTGAATTATATTCTCGTGAAATAATTTTTTTATTGATATTATTACTCGACAAATAGGTTATTCTAATTTTTCATATATATGAATTCATTTATTTTTCAAATAACTTTTTTGTTCTTTGATGATTTTGATTTATTAATTTAATTGGACGCATTTAAAATTGTTTTAAGAAAAATTGATTGACTTATATCTTGAAAGTATTATTTGAATATATAATAAATATCTTAAAGGATATATTGGTTATTAGAACAAAGTATATTAAATTAAGGATAATTAATTACCAATTACCAAACATGCTAATGAAATTAATTTATGAATGGTGATTTCATTCCTTAGTGCATATCAGTCATATGAATGTTATTGCTAATTACATTCCTTTCCCAACCTCATTCCATTACTATGTATATTTCATTCCCACTAAATATCATTACTGCATACCAATCATCCCCATCTTTTTTTTTTCTCTTTTAATTATTACGCTTTAAAGTCTAAGTAAATATTTCTTAATTATCATTACTGCATACCAATCATCCCCATCTTTTTTTTTTCTCTTTTAATTATTACGCTTTAAAGTCTAAGTAAATGTTTCTTAATTCGTGTGCCGAAAAGAAATATGTCTGTTTGAAGAGGACGAAGTGGTAACTAGTATCTCTCTTAAAAAAAAGCCTCTATTTGAAGAGAACATTGATTACTAGTATCCCTCTTGTACGATGCAGGTGAAATTTTTTATACTAGATCTATATTTTGCAATCAAATGTTTCAAAATTTATAAAATAATGTAGTTTAGTTAATATTATGGTGGTTTCAGACATCAGTTGTCACCAATTCAATAACAAATTTAATGTTTTTGCCGAACAACTCTTATTTGAGTCCTTTGTAATGTAGCTATGTAATTTAATTTTAATATAATCCAAATTAAAAATATCTCTCTCATACATAAGCATATTGACTCAAATAATTAAATAAATGAGTTTTTTAATAAGCTCGAACTCGAATACTTAACGAACTTAAGACGAGTTCGAGTTCAAGTTAAAATTCACTATTGAATTGAATAATAAATGAATCGAACTCGAATTTAATTTTTATTTATCAAATCGAACTCGAATTGAGTTTAAACTTACAAATTTTTAAACAACTCAAATTTGAAAGATGACAATATTCAGTTGATTCGATTGGATTGCAGCGATGGGGATATGAGAATTGAAGGTGTAGCAAGTTGGAAGAAATGACTCGGAGAAACAAGTATTGTGGTCTGCAATTTTAGACATGGATATATATGGTTGTAGAAACTATAAATGCATTATGAATAGGTAAACAAGCTATAAATTGAAGTTGGCGTTTATTGCAATATTTATTATTCACATGTAACAGTGCTTCAATAATAAGGGAAGTGGCGAATGTAATTATTGGTGATAAGTGGATGATGACGAGATATATACATATAGGAGCAATGCCATATCCACCGTCCATTAAAAGTTATCATGCTATTATTAGATCATAGATCTAACCTCTCCTTCTCCTTGAAGTTGACATTATAATAATAAATTTAGAGATCCATTCTTCTACTACTCCAGTATTTATTCATTTGCTGCTAGTTACTACCTCCCTGAGAAGTACCTTTTCTTATCACCACCTAATGCAATATGTATAAAAGTCAACTCATTTACAATTATTCACATCTTAATTCTTAAGTTGCCCTTTAATGAAACCATCAGCCACTTTATCTATTTTATCCAATTTCTTTTATTATGGTCGAAAGTCGAAGACTATTCATGGACATGTCAAAGACCTTGATGTCAATACATGATGAAATCATAAAGAAATTATCAACATATATGAACTTGGCTTACATATAACTAGGATAATCTTCTATATATAAAGACAACAAGGACACTCTTATTACTGTAGACCTCCTACATTTGAGGTTCAGTGCAGAAGTAAAGCTAGAATAGTAGGAACACACTTGAAAAAGCAAATGTAACAAAAGTACTAACTATCCAAGTAAAAATTATATATATAGATAATTAAGAGATGCACTGAGAGAGGGCAAATCTCTATATTAAGCCAGAAGCAGCTGTTGCTGTTCCAAACCTTGGATTTTAGGTCAACATAAGATTATTAACCCCGTTGAGAGGTCGCAGACATACATGAACTTCGTGTTCTTCTGGTCCCTCTCGGAGTTTGGGCACCAGTATCTCCAGCACTGTACCTGGTCCATCGTAATATGCCTCGATCTTAGCGTCTTCTGGGATACGGGTGGAGAGTGGAATCTCTCTAATGAATTCCCCGGGAGGGCAGTGCTCGGAAGATGGATCCGTGAGCTTGAAGGTCCTGTTTTGTCTCTTGATGAATGGTGTACGAGATGTGCTTGTACAAGATACCTTGATGATCCCATGTTTGATAGTATTCCTCCAAGAAACTTTTACCCTCTGCAGATCTACAAATGGCAAGCTAATTAGAATCAGATAGCCTTCTTCATCTTCATATGTTGTCTTGGCAGCAGTGACAGGGCCGTAAACATTCCTCAGCACGCCACTAAATCTATTCAACCATGGCGGCTCATTTGGGTGCATTTCAAAGTCAGGAATTTTTTCAGGAGCACCCACTGCTACGTAACAATCATCGTTACTTGCCAGTGGAAAGAAATCTTTCTTTCTTTTATTGCAGACAGGAGAAACATCGGTGTGGTCTCCATTGCTGTGGCTAGCAAGCTGTGGCGACAAATTTAGAACAGAACCATTCAGCAGCTTCTTTGACTGAGAGTGTGGATTATTATTTGCCTTTAGTGGAGCAAGCTGCCGTTCAAGTTCAAATTCAGTGCTCGGAAGATTCCTCCACGAACCAAAGTCACTGGCTTCGAGAGGAATGGTGAAGTTTAGCTCCCTCCCAGTCAGTTCCATCCATCTCTTCCGATCCTCTTCAGTAAGTACTGTAAGACTAGGGGATGAGACAACCTCCACACCATGGACACATTGTGGATTTGAGAGCCCCCTATAATGCTTCCTCTGCATTCTGTGAGAGCGAACAAACCCTCTATCAACACTAAAGGGAAAGGGACGCTCCCCTTGGCGGGAATGCCCATTCATGTAACTCCGGAGCTGCATTTTACCCAGAGCATTCTCGGGCCGTTCCTTGAATACCCACATGTACATATTCTCCATATCATGCTGAACCATGAAAGTATCCAGTTGTAGGTCAGATTTATCGTAGCCAGAGACCCCATTACTATCAAGAACTACTTTCGCCTTTGACTTCTCGTTTAGCACGGGCTTAAAGTAAAAGCTGAAGAAGAACCAAGCACCCCAGATGCTATCTACCCTTTTCGCAATCTTCCTTCCTACTTTGGCGACATTTAGAAAGGTCTCCGTCTCATACAGCTGACTACCAAGTCCAACATCAAGAACATCACACTGTTCGGGGTTCCAGTGCAGCGGAGTGGGGCTTCTCTCTGCAAGAGGTAAATTGATATCCGGTGGTCGGGTTAAAATAATCTGACGGCTCATCTCAAGGTCTAATTTATCGTGAGTAGACGAGGCACTTGAATCCATGGACAGGAGGGTTGAAGGATGATGATTCTCCATTGATAGAGTTGTAAGAAGAGAATCCCCCATATCAAAATCTCTCTACCGCTGTGCTTAGGAAAATTTTGAAGTAATAGTTTCACCCCAAAAAATATTCTGACCAAAATCTCTCAATCTGACCAAAATCTCTCAGGGTCAACGCCAGCTAAAGACTCCCACCTCCATAAAAACCCTAAACTTGTTCATTTCTACACAGCTTCCCCACAACACAAGGTCTAACCTAAACCCAAACTAAAGGGAAATGAAGCCCAAATTTCCCCCAAAATATCAAGAAGAAAAATAGTGAAAAAATATATATAAAACCCCAAAAGTAAACAAGCTCTTGATCATAAAGTAGATTAAAAGTGCCAAAATTAAGCCAGAGGAAATACTATATCCAATCCCAAGTCATGAATCTCCTCGAACCCTCTAAAGATATGTGGGAGACGTTGTAGGACACAAATCAAATCCATGATTCTACCAAGGGAAAACTTCCAAGAAATAAAAGATACAGATAATCTGTACCTATCACTTCTTCCCTGCTAACTATGAAAAAAAGGCCCAAACCCACACTCCCCTTTCATATATAAATATCAAAATAATTGGTGTGAAGATGAGTGAAATATTACCAATCTATGAAGCCAAGGCCCAAGAAAAGCACCAAATCGGAGGGGATCTTGGAAGAATACCTTTTGGGATAAGCTTTCACAACCAAGAATCCACAGAAAAATGGGCACTCTGAACAATCTATAGACTTGAGATTCCTCATCTTCTTCTAATTTCTTATACAATGATCTGTAAGAAAAGAAGCCCAGCAGAAAAACACAATCTTTATTTGAATCCTCCCTCCCACACAAGTAAAAGGTCTGTAACTGGGTAGAAATTAAATCAGCACCAAATAGGTAGTAGTAGCAGTAGTATGGGTAAATGCATTTGCTTGGTGTAGTGAGTGTGGTGATAGTGAGACATGACGAGTGAGAAAAGAAAAGGCAGACGCGTGTATGAATACGTGCTGTATTTGTTTGTTTGTTTTGGAATTAGTGCGAGAGAGAAAGGGAGAATTTTGGAGATGGAAAGTGAGATTTATATAGAAGAGAAGAGAAGAGAAGAGGCAGGCAGTGGGTGGGGTGTTAACTGTAAGGTAGGTAGGTGGTGAGGTGAGAAGAGCAGAGAAGACACGAGCAGAGAGCAGCACCGAATATTAACAAGATGCTGCTTTCTTTTCCACATTATTACATTAAACTTTTATAAACAGTAGAATTTGCAGAAAATAACAATTTAATGCCAAAATTATTTGATGTTTTCAATTACATAGTGATACTGATTCCAACATTAGTATTCTCTTTTTTTTTTTCACTCAATTTATCGCATTTAGATATTTCATTCAATATTATTTATGCCGAAAAATATAAAATAATTAATTATTGAAATAATGTTACATAAAGTATTATCTCTTGATTATTTTTTTTTATCTCTATAAATTATTTCGAATGAAAATATTAGTAAAAGTACTCTACTAATTAAGTATTTGACCAACAATAATATTATAGTGATTCGATTAAAATTGATTATTTAATAAATTTTTATTTTGGAGATATTATAAGTTTAACAACTTTTAGTAATTAATATTTTATGTATTGAGAATTATTTTGGTGGTTCAAAATAGCTATTCACAAATCATTACAAATAATTATAAGATTAATTCTTAATATTTATATAAATTCAATAATAGTTGTAGTTTCATTTAAAGTCTATATGAAATATATAATAATTGTATTATATTTTTATTGTATAAAAAGATAAATTATATGAATTTTAGTGGAGATGCATTATTATATTTATAAAAGTATTCATATAATATTTATCGTCTAATGTATATATTATTATGACGGTAACAAAATTTCTATTTAAATATTTACAGTAATTACTTCAATTAAATGCGGCACATATATTTAATTTTATAAACATAATACTAGTGTGGAATCTGTTGAAAATCGCTGCAAAATTATTTTATACAATAATAGATGTGAGTTAGAGACATATTTGATATCCATATATAGTTTTATGAGTATATTTTTAATATCATTTGTATTTGTATATGGATAGTTATTATTCTTAGATCCAAAAATTATTCGCGATATACATATGAAATATCCATCAAAATGCCCGTTAAATATGCACCCACCCACACACCTAATATTAACCATGTTTTTTTTTGTTTTTCTAAAAATTATATGTAAAATATTTCCAAAAATTATATATAATATCTCTTAGATATTAATATTATATGTTTCACACGTGATTAATATCCACAAGCGGCGGGATGATGGATACCCAAAAGGTGATGAGTGGTGGGTTTGAGGGTACTCATATTTGTTCTTTTTATATAATTCTTATATAATACGGAATGACAATTATTTTACTATAATATTTTAAGTGGTTAAAATTTGAAATTGTTTTTATTAAAATGACTATTTTGACATATTTCTCCTATTTAAAAGTGATATAAATTAACAAATTATTAGAAATAAATGTTATTAACTGTAATTTATCTAATGTAGATTATGTTGAAGAAAAATCACGTTATGTTATGATTTATTAACATAATTGCAAAATATTTGTATTACTTAAAAATTTTATCATTGCAAAATATAAGTGTTAAATGAAGACTTATCTCATGAAAAATTTATTGGTATATAATCACTTTATGTTGTAATTTAAAAAATTGACTATTTTTTTTGTTTGGTAAAAATTAATTATTTGACCAAATAAAATCATGAATATTTATTTGATCAATTCAAATAATTAATGTTATATGTATTAAAAATTATATTGTTGGTGGGTCAAAAGTAAGGATGACAATCGGCCACGACATACATGAACATTGGTCATCCATATCCATACTCGTGAGGGTAGTGATGATATTTTACCCTCCGGTAGCCGACACTAATAGGTGAAAAATTCTTCGTATAGTTTGACAACTAATTGTTGTAAATAAAATTATAATATAATATTTATAGAAAAGTTTCAATTACTCAACTATTTATTTGATAATCTAATAATCTAGTATAATAAATTTTTCAATAAAAATAAAAATTTATGTTATTTTTTTTAAAGTCTTAATCAATTTAATATTATGCAAAATTTTAATAAATATTAAAATTCATAAAATAAAATTGAGATTTAAGATAAATAAAAATGATTGATTATGGTAATGTCACCTAGGACCATAAATTAAGAAGATAATTTTCAAATGTATTTGTATTAATTATTATTATTATATAGATATATATATTATACATGAATACTGGCTGAAATTTTAAATTAATAACAAAAATATTTCATCTCAAATTAATATAAAAAAATAATTTTAATAATTTAATAAATTAAAGTTTTAAATAAAAATCGTATTTAAAATTTGAATTATTTAAAATTTAATACTCCCTTCATCCATGAAAGACTTGCACATTTCATCACTTTATGTCGTCCACAAAAAACTTTCACACTTCAATTTTTAATAATTATACTCATAATGTTGGACCCACCATTAACTTTTTAATCTATCACATTACATATTTAATTATAAATAATGTGGGACCCTCGTTCCATTCATAACATATTTAATTTATTTATCAATCTTCCACTAACTTTTCTTTCACTTACATACATATATTTAATTAATAAATATTATGGGCCCCTTATTCCACTCACAACACATTCAAATTATTCGTTAAAATCCGTGTTAAGCCCAAATGCACAAGAACTTTGTGGACGGAGGGAGTATTAATTTTTTTTTAATTTAAATATAATTATTATTTGATTAAATAATTAATTGGACAATTAAACTGTGATGTAGAATATATAGATTGTTAGTATTTATATAGTTTCAATAATTGTTTGATTTTATATAAAATCAACGGGTGATATATATTTATAGTAAATATTAGAATTAATAATTGTTTCTGCTTAAATTGTGTACAATCTAGGTTCTCGCAAATTATTACGAGGTCGATTGCACGTGGCAAGCTAATCCCGGTCGGATCTCGATGGAAAGCTTAACAGAGCTGCTCTAATCCTAAGTGTTATTAAAATAAGAAAAGGGAAATCCTAAACACTCTAACAAAGATAAACGGAGGAGCAAAAAATAAAACGAAAACAATAAACAAAAATAAAAAGGTGGATTCGGGATTGAAGGGCCTATAATTCAGAAAACCTACAATTGATTAAATCATGCTCCTCTACTCATGCTATTGTTCGTTCATCAAGGACTTCCTAAAACCTACGAATACGATTCCTATGTTTCCGATTGAAATTATTGTTTGATTTAACCCCAGGTCTATATTGGAATCATCTCTCGATCTCAACCAATAACGATAAATCAAAACAGTGATCAAGCATTTCAATTAAACAAACACAAGTTAAATAAAAAAGCACGAATCGAAGAACAATCAATAAAGAATTAAAAGATATTCTAAACCTAGGGAGAGGAAGACAATCAATCCATAGAACAATCAAAATAAGAATTAAATATGCTTATAAAGATTGAGTCTCGGATTGAGAGCCGAACTCGCCCTCAATGCTTCATCCCAAGTAAACCACTGATCTACCCTAAGAAAGCAAGTAAAACTAGTGTTTTGAGAGCAATGTTTTGAGTTCTATCTAAAGGAATGAGAGAGATGAAAGTTCCCCTTCAAATGGCCCGAAAAAGGCTTTAAAAACGCACCAATAACTGTCAGCCGGCGGTCGCTGGCCATGAGCCTCTGTCCGTTGCTGCAGCACAGGCCCACCGACCGCTGGCCTGTGCAAAATAAAATTTTTTGAAAATAAAGGATTGAAGCTCGTCTCGATAGGAATCCGTAGCCGCAGACAGATCCAAATTCAAAGTTGTAACGAAGGAGAACGAGCCAAAATAAAATTGTTGCGCAAAACGCAACAATTTTGTGTATGGCTATGCTCTCGCGTTCTTTCTCCTCTCATCTTTTTCCCGTAACTCCTAACAAGATCCCGTCCGATTTTCTCGGCTTCGTTCGGCTTAGCATTTTCGGCATTTCCGGCATCATTTAAGCTCCGATCAACTCCTCTTCTTGTCATCCTACATCCAACACAAGTACAACAAAATCGGCGTAAACACGAACTAAAGAAACACAAAATCAAATCAAACTAAAAACTAAACACAACTAAACATGAACTAAAAACACACCAAAAACGAGCTGAAAAATAATCAAAAAATTTGAGATTTAAGATACATATGTAGATGTGAGATATAATTTTTTAGTAAATTTAAATAAATATTAAAATTAATTAAAAAATTCTAAAGGGAAAAGAACATTTAATCTGAATAAAAAAGAAATAAATGAATAGTCAATTAATTAGCTAGTTCATCAATCTTCATAATTAATTATATATATTATCCAATTTTCAAGAGTAAACGATAATGATTGATAAATGCTATATATTTTCGTATCATAAATGAACAAAGTTTATTATAAGGTCCTACTATCATATCTATATAACTATATTATATATATTATATATAATTAGCAAAATTATTTTTAATCTATATAATATATAAAGTATACAGTCAACTATATATATTGCAATTTTAGCTGAATAATTAATTAAATATAACTATAATCATGACTAATTAATTATACACTTACCTAAAATAATTCTTTCCAAATCATTGAATTATATATTTTACCGTATACAAAATATTAATATAAATATGAAAGAAGGCTTGCGGTGATGTCTAAGCCTTGGATTAAGGATGTGACTTCAATATGTAAAGTATACATTCAACTATATATTGTAATTTTGACTAAATAATTAATTAAATATAACTATAATCATAAATAATTAATTATATAAGATATTAATTATACATTTATCTAAAATAATTCTATCCAAATCATTGAATTATATATTATTGTATATAAAATATTAATATAAATATGAACAATGACTTGTAGTGATGCCACATAAATCTTGAATTAAGAAGATGATTTCAATATCTAATCCTTTAATATATTATATAGAATTTAATAGTTAAAATAAAACTTTAAAATAAATAAGGTTAGAATGGAGGTAATGCCACGTAAATATTGATGGAAATGAGATGATGTCTTGGAAATGAGTTATTTTTTACTTTTTAAAAGTGATCAACACCATTTTATATAAAAAGGGTGAATAGCTTACCTATTTGAAATGATATTTGCATAACTCCTTTCGTCATTTATAAATATCTACAATTTTTTACGCTATTATAATTTTGTACATTCTATTTCCGTACAGTTAGGTGTGTTTATTTTAATTGACAAGTTAAACTAATAAAATTTAATATTTAATATTTAAAGTTAGGATTATTAAATTAGTTCGAAATGAGCAAATGAAGTGTTTGTCTATTGTAGTATTCATTTATTATTTTTATCATAAATTATACTTTAATTTAATAATATAGTATTGTTGGTCCCGAAATGAGTATTCTGATGTATTGGGTTGGGGGAGGGAGGGGAAACACTAGTTTCAAATTCTTTTCAGATTAAAAGTAGTTTCACTGGATAGCTCAAATCTGAGAGGAGATAGCCTCCGTAGAGATTGACTTTAGATAGCAATCCTTCAGTTTACACTTAGTGTTTGACTGATAGACTAATATCTTAAGTATAACAGTGCGAAAGAGGTGATTTTAAAAGCTTACTCGTTTATCAGAAATCTTAATGTTATAGAGAATAATAAATACTGAAAGTAAATAGTAAAGACACAGTGTTCGGTTTGCGTGGTTCGGAGATAAAAACTCCTATGTCCACGAGTCTTGATGTGAGTCGAGAGTTTCCAACTAAATTGAGTGTCTTATAGTGATCAACTTTGAGAGGTTTGATGTACAATTGAATCTGATCACTTCTAGCTAACAGACTAAAGCTAAATCTATTCTTCGGTTACAATTTGAATCGCTAAGAACACACTAAGAGTTTACAGAATTTGCTTGAGTTTTCTAAATATGAAAACTTGAGAGTTGAGAAGCTTGAGAGCAATGAGAGCGAGTGAGCGTTAGATAACTTGGTAACCGATGTTTGAAGCATTTGAAGAAGCGGAGTATTTATAGGACACTCTCTAGAATATATATGTTGTGAGAGAGAGCTTTGTGAGTAGCATTTGAAATTCTTCTCATTGGAGTCATCGTCCTTTTTTTTTATACTATTTTTGGTGTCTGCAACAAGATTTGCTTCACCTACTGCGATATTTTTCAGAAGTGAAAATGCCTATGGGAACGGGACAGTCAGGTTTTAAGTGATTTGGGGAACCACATTCATAGCAAACGTCTTTTGCTATGTGGTCTTCCAGGCTTGGACTGAGAAGTAGTCCCTTCCCGAGTGGTGGTGGTAGCTTCAGTGGAGGGTGGTGTGGCCCTTCTTCTATGATTGTCTCTGTACATTTTCTTGTACCGACCAATCCTTAAATCTACACAATTAAAATGTTTTGGCCATTAGTACATATTGTTCCATAAGTTCAGCCTTTGACATACCTTCGAGGTCTAGTCCTTCAGACTTGGACTCTTTGGCTAGACTCTTGTTAGCCTTGAAGGTAACTGTGTCCTGTGTGGCGGTGGATGGAACTATATCTCGGATTGGGTTGGTTCTTTCCAGTATTCGTTGTCTTGCTTCATGGTTCTTCAGTATAATGAATAGACCAACAAGTGTGAGGGTGTTGAAGTCTGTGCGACCGTTGATCTGAATCTGATATGGTAGACAGTCTTCACTACGTAGGCACCATAATATTTTCAGATTGATCTGAGAGTACTTCTTGTCATTTAGTGCCCTGATGGAGGTCAGAATCTGCATGAGCCTCAGTTCCGGCTCACTAATGGACTCTCCTGGAATCTGCAAGAAAGAATCAAATTTTTTACATTCAAGGGTTAGTTTGTTCTCTTTGATTTCCTCTGAACCTGCGCACATTTGCTCTAGAGTTTCTCACATCTCTCTTGTAGTTTCGCAGTGTTTTACATGCACAAGCATGGGTCTTTCCAGTGTGCTTGAAATAATATGCTTGGCGTAGTCATCCAAACCTCTTATCTTCTTTTATTTGGCAGTATGAGTAGCGCTCCACCGCCCGCGGTGGGCACATCTTAATGCGTCCGCGGTTGATGTGGCAATGCCACATCATTGACACATCATCATACGAGTCACTATATTTTTCGTTTTTTTATTAATTTTATTTTTATTATTATTATTTATTAAATAATATTAAACTATACCCTAACCAATAAACCCTAGTCGGAAAGTGATAATTAATAAAAAATATTTAAGTTTTAATATTTATCTACGTGGCATGCCACATCAACCGCGGGCGCATTAAGAAATGCCCACCGCGGGCGGGTGAGCATTTTCGTTGGCAGTATACTCATTGATAGGCTTGTAGACAGTTCTTGGATCCCTTACTTCAGCAGTCTATTGAGGATATGTCTTCATTATCTTGATTGGACCTGTGGTTATGACTTGACACATCATAACATGATGCGCCTTCAGGAATGAAGATACGCTGTATCTCCAGTAGTCATAATCCTCAATGGAGAACATTGGCAACCTGATGGTACTCTCCATAGCTGAAGGTAGATATGCAAATGAACAGTTAAAATTTTCTGAAAGATCAGTTTAAATGACCTTAAACACACTTGGGTTCAAGAAAACAGTGGTCGTAAAACACACTGCTCTGATACCACTTGTTGGTCCAGAAACGAGTATTCTGGTGTATGGGGGCGGGGGGAATAAACTAGTTTCAAATTCTTTTCAGATTAAAAGGAGTTTCAGTGGATAGCTTAAATTTGAGAGGAGATAGCCTCAATAGAGATTGACTTTAGATAGAAATCCTTTAGTATACACTTAGTGTTTGACTAATGGACTAATATCTTAAGTATAGCAGTGCGGAAGTGGTGGTTTTAAAGGCTTACTCATTTATCAGAAATCTTAATATCATAGATTAAGTTTGCACTTAATCAATATTCAGTTTATGCAATAAGAGTTAGAGAATAATAAATACTAAAAGTAAATAGCAAAGACACAATGTTTGGTTTGAGTGGTTCGGAGGTAAAAACTCTTATGTCCACGAGTCTCGATGTGAGTCGAGGGCTTCCAACTAAATGGAGTGTCTTACAGTGATCAACCTTGAGAGGTTTGATGTACAATTGAATCTGATCACTTCCAGCGAACAGATTAAGTCTGAAGCTAGATCCATTCTTCGGTTAAAATTTGAATCGCTAAGGACACACTAAGAGTTTACAGAATTTGCTTGAGTGCTCTAAATCGGAAAGCTTGAGAGTAGAGAAGCTTGAGAGCGATGAGAGCGATTTAACGTTAAATTACTTGGTAACCAGTGTTTGAAGCATTTGAAGAAGCGGTGTATTTATAGGACACTCTCTAGAATATATTCGTTGTGAGAGAGAGCTTTGTCTGTACCATTTGAAATTCTTCCCGTTGGAGTCGTCGTCCTTTTTACCATTTTTGGTGTTTGCAACAAGATTTGTTTCACCTAGTGAGATCTCTTCCAGAAATGGAAATGCCTATGTGAAGTAGTGTATCACTCAGTGGTAAGCCTTTAGTAGCTTTAAAAACTTAAGTGCAGAGCTTCAGAGAACGTTATCTTCATGCTTCAACATTTCTTCAACTTCAATACTTTAGGACTGGACTTCAGTACAATGGTCCTTCAGTATTGGTGAGTAAATTGAGTTATTGAAACTTCAGTGCTAGTCTTATACTTCAGTCTTGAGTTTTTCAGATTATACCTGCAAAACTGAACTCTTTAACATATTAGTTCTAACACAAGACTAAGGAACAAATTTTAGTTTTAGACTTAATACATCTTTCAGGGGAGGTTTTGGAATCTTAATCAAAACCTTTATAAATATTTCTCAACAATTTTCCCTTTTATGATGACAAAGATCATGTAATTTCATCTCCAAAATTACACATGTAATTACACGAGCAATGATCAAGTGACAGTCGTGCTCGTGTAATTTTATCTCCACAATCACACATGTAATTACACAAACATGATTTGCTTTGATCATGTAATTATGGCGGGGGTATTAGGGTTAGAGTTGCTATTATTTACTTTTTTTTAGAAATGACTATTTTTAACTTTTTTGTTTGGAGATTGACTACTTTTTGATAATATCCCTAAGTTTATTCATTCTTAGTTTTTACTAACTGTTTATTAATTATGATATAGTTAAATATTTATTTAATAAGAAAGAGAAATTATAATAATGCATACACTTATATAATATTATACTGATATAATTACATTAACTGTATATATATTAACAAATGTTCCGCATAATGGAACACGTGAGTAGCGAATTACTAACAATTACATATGGTGAGCATTGTTCACCCGCTTACGGCGGACATCTCTTAACATGTCCACGACTGATGTGACATAGTCACATTATCATTCTATTTATTATATATACATATATATATTATTAATATATATTGAATAATATTAAATTATGCCCTAATTAATAAACTTTAGTCGAAAATTAAGAATTAATAAACTTTTATTAATTTTTTTAATATTTATTTAAAAGACATGCTACATTATTCGCAGACGTATTAACTCCACTCGCCGCGAGCGGATAAGTATTTTTGTAGATATGGTTAAGAGAAAGAAAATTAGAATAAATGAGTAGGTGGTGACTTAGAATATTTGGATCAAAAGGAATAAAGTGTTGTAGAGGCAAAGTTGGAGTTGGAATGCATTCTCATAAATATACAAAAGCAAAATTGGGAAGAAATAAGATAACGATCTATAGTGATTGCTTGATACATATGATTAGTTAAAATTGAGATATCACATTTATTATAATTGTCACGCAAAATTCAACGTCATTAATACATGTTAAGACTATTTCTAATAATTAGTACTAGTAGTTAATATTGTAACTATGAAATTATTCGTAATTAAACAAAATACGTAATAGAAAATACAACAAAAACAAGGTCAAATTGACGCTTATTCAATTAAACCACCTCAGTCTGGCTCTAAGAGATATTTTAAGAAAATTTGTTTAAAGATAAGATTATGCAATAATTGGACCATTGGTAATTAATTTAAGCAGTGTTGGCATGTTTATAGATTCTGGACATAGAGCAAAAATAATTGTAAATAAACAAACATACAAACAATACAATATGTGTCATCAATAGCCATGATCTGGACTAATAAAATAGATTAGCGTACCAAATATTTAACTTTATAATGTTGTTTGTACAGCTGCAGCCTGTAGCCTGTAGCAGTGGTACTACTGCCTTTCTTTGAACATTCGTGTTATATATTTATAAATTTTACTATAACAATAATCACTTTTTAAAGTATTATATTTTAAAAATAAAAGTTGGTATTTTAAATGTTTTTTTTTTCTTTTGTCCTAAGTGACAATTTTAATGGAATGATCAAATTAAAAATATGAAGATTTTTAACTGAAGTGAGAGATGTAGTAGTTTTTAATGCTGTAAGTGTTGATGTTCAGTTACAAGAAAGAATTATTGACTATTGAAGTTTGAACTTCAACCCAATCTTTACACTATTATAATTAGGGCTGCAAACGAGCCGAGTTACTCGAGACTTACTCGGTGCTTGATTCGGTAAAAACTCGTTCGAGCTCGAACTTATTAACAAACGAGCCGAACTTGAGCTCGACTAAATTAACGAGCCGAACTCGAGCAGTATGGTATTTGACTCGTTTTGCTCCCGAACATGTTCGGCTCGTATATTAAGCGAGCCTATTCGCAAACTCTTAATCAAACCTCTGATCGAGCCTATAAACGAGCTTTAACATTTATGTGTAAGAAATTGTAGATAAGAGGATTTGAACTATTGTCAATGAGTTAAAATTAATTTCAAATCACAACCAAATCTAATTAAACATTACACCGCAATTATTATTAGAAAATATTAATTTATAACATTAATATATTATATATCACCAAATAATCAAATATCATCAATTCATTTATTATATTGTACATTTATTTATTTTATTATATTATATTGTGGTATTAAATACTTTTAACTAATTATAATTATCATCAATTCATCATCCATGAATACAACAACTCATCTTATATACAGTAATAAGGTTGACATATACGGAGTATAATACAAATACTATATAAGAAGATTGTACATAAATTTCTACATATTACTATATCGTTTAAAAGAATCATTTGTTATATATTTAATATATATTAATAAATTATAGTTCATATATATATAAATACAAAACTTCTATGTATATAACTATATGTTACATATATATCAATTTTATATGTGACTTTACTACTATTATTTTATTTATTATTTCCTTAGTTCCAAGAAATAATACTTTCATAACTATATTGTCTAACAATTTCAAATTTGAAGTTTCTAGCAAATTGTTAGTAATGATTACTACTAGTAAATTAGTACTTAGTACTTCATTTGTCATATGCAAATAGCTAACACCACATCATCACAAAAAATCACATATTAACCATACACTATATATAATATAGTAATGAATCATATTACTAATGAATAGTAATATGATTTATATTTTCTTAAGTAACCATATACGGAGAATATATATACAATTATACATATGCTAATAACTTTACATCATACTAATAGTATACTACTAGTATACAAATATAAATATAATCATATTTATTTATAACAATATTTATTTATATAGAATTTGGCTCTTATGTACTTTCATGCTTAATTATTATGCATTACAACTAGAATTGTGCATCATATTTATAAGATCAACTGATAAATATATAATATATATATAGAGAATATATAATATATGAAAAAACAACTCATCTATTAAACATTTTAAACAAATACGGAGTATATTGAATATAAGAAAAAAAATTCAAAAACGTAAAAGTTAAAAAAAAAAAACTGTAATGAAAATTTTATTTATAAAATTAAAATGTAAAAAATTAAACGAGCTGAACCCGAGCTCAAATCCGACCTGGATACAAGCCGAACTCGAGCTGAATTTGAGCTCAAATATTTTATCTCGAGTCGAGCTTGAACACGAATTTAAAGTTCGACTCGAACTCGAACCCGAGCTCGAACATGTAAAATATTAAACGAGCCGAACCCGAGCAGACCACTACTCGGCTTAGCTCGACTCATTTGCAGCCCTAATTATAATTAAACTGCACGATTTGAATTTCCCACAAAGAAAACAATCAATTAATTAACTAATTGGTCAATATTGTGGCCCTTTAAATTTGAAAAAAAAGTCATTTACAAATTATATTTTAATTAAAGAGGCAAAATATAAAATAGCCAGATAAGATACCGAAAGATAAATATTAGCCACCAACATAACATTATATAAATTCTAGTAATTTTTATTGTAAATTGTCATAAATACCCTTGTAAATTTAACATTCTGAGTATGATTCATACTATTTATACATATGATTCATACTATTTATACGCATGTAGTAATATTTATACAATTCACGTATGAATCACTAAAATCATACCATTCATACACAATATCTAAATATTATTTGTATGAATTTTCTTGTTGGTGTAGTTTGATTTTTAATTTTGATAATTTGTTGTTGGTATTAGTGTGGCTTCGATTTTGGTTGTAAAATAAATTTTGATGGTGGTGAAATTTATTTAACCTACGAATTTTTCGTTTTTTAGCATTTTGAGTATGAATATTGCTGCTAGGTATGATTCATAATCTTCATACTTATATAACATTATTCATACAAATCACGTATGAATAGTATGATTCATTAAAATCATACTCCCTCCGTCCCATTAAACTTGACACAATTCCCTTATTTGGACGTCCCACAAAGCTTGACACATTCATAAAATAGTAAAAATTCCCTTTAAAAATGTGTGGACCCTACCACCTTTATCACTCTTACACTACTTTATACACTCTCATTATGAATCATGCCCAAAAGTTTGTGTCATGCTTATTGGGACGAAGGGAGTACCATTCATACCTATATGCGGATAATACGGCGGGGGAGTATTTAAAAGGGTATTTTTTTTCCCGAAAATTAAAAAATGGCTAGAATTTATATATTATTATGTTGGTAGTTAGTATTTATTTTTCACTATCTTTTATGACTATTTTGTATAATTAATTCTTAATTAAATGTCATGAGTGTTTTTAGTGGCAGTGAAATTTGTCGTTGGCAGAATTAGATAAAATGTGATATTTTTAAATAAAATGATTACTATTTAATTGTAATAATTTTTCATAAATATAATTTATGTTTTAAAATTTACCAAATAATGAAATGTTTAAAATAATTGAGATAACTCGATAAGAAAAATGTGTTTATATAAGTGGAACGAAAATAGTACTAAAACTAGTTAATATAGAGTTGAACCTTCACTTTACATTATAAAAAACGCATTTTATAGTAGCAGAATAATGACGGAAAATTTTTTTATTTCTAAATTTTAACGGATTAACAACAAAATTTTTATGAAATTGTTGTTCAATTTTTAGTAACGAAATTAGTGACGGAATAATCCGTTATTAAAATTTAGAAACATAAGCTAATTTCTTTATAATCCGTTATTAAAATTAGTGACGGAATAATCCGTTATTAAAATTAGTGACAGATAAGCTAGTTTCTTTATATTGACTAAAATTATTTCGAGTCGCTCGCAATCTAACGAGGTCGTCTAGCAATGATAAGCCAACCCAAATCGTATTCTCAAGGAAGATTTAGCAGGGCAATTTAATTATTTGTTCAATATGAAAACAAGTAAAATATTGTTTGGAGGTTTTAAAACTATGCGTATAAAATAAATTGCGAAAGAAGATAAATTCTAAACTAAGAAAAATAAACGAATAAACGAATTGCGGATTGAAACGAGTTGCGAATTAAAGGGTAAAAGTAACTTGGAATTTGAAATCGAAAAGAACGTATAATTGATAAACGAAATAGAACACGAAGCATAAACAAATAAGTTAACTCAATAAGAAAATCGAACCCATAAATTAAAGTAGAAGCAAACTTGATTCATAAACTGGAATGGAAGAACTCGAATCCACAATGATGAATGGAAAAAAAAATAACGAACTTGAATGTTGTAATTGGCTATCTTCGTAATCAAATACTTAAGCTAAAAACGACTAACTAAGAATCATAAATCTTGACCCTAAAACAATGAGTCGAGAGGTACTCGGAATATAAGTGCATAGAATGAGAAAAAAAGTGTCTATGGAATGAGAAACGCGTCGCCTTTTTATAGACATCGGGCAAGTCAGCGGTCTCCTACATGTCAGCGACCGCTGACTTGAACAATTGCGGATTCCACGCATGGGTGATCCGCTGAGCCGTTGGACGCTTAACCGAGTAATCTGCTGGGGTCAGTGACTGCTGAGGGGCTAGTGGTCGCTGACTCTGGCGCTCAGCTCCTCGCGCACGTGGCTTGGCCTGGGACACGCGACGCCTAGTCAGCGGTCTCCTAGGGCTGAGCGGCCGCTGATTTATGCTCTCGGTTCTCATCTTCATTCTCGTCATTTCTAGATTTTTTCTTATCCCGTTTCCAACTTTAGCACTAGTCTAAGGGAGGAAGAAATAAGCCTTCGAGCAACTCTTACTTTTCTTGTATTTATTTTTCTTGGTCAGAGTTGGTTCTGTCATAAATTGTTTTCCGTTCTTTATTTAGTTTAATGATTCCTTTTTATCCTTTCTTTTTTGTTTCTTTTAATTATGTCTAGATAATTTTAATACTTAGTTTGTGTTTAACCTAAATTATGTAAACCTTGGTTCTTGTAAATATACGAGGTCTATTGTACATGACAAGTTAACTCCAGTCGAATCTCGATGGAAAGCTTAGTAGGACGATCTAATCCTAAGTGTTATTAAAACAGATAAAAGGGAAATCATAAACACTCTAAACCAATATAAAGCTAGAGAAACACGAAATAAAATAAATAAACAAAAATAAAACGGTGGGATTTCAGATTAAAGGGCCTAGATTTAAGAAACTCTATGATCAATAAAATCATGCTCTCTACTCATGGTATTGTTCGTTAATCAAGGACTTCTTAAAAGTTAGTCTATTTATTAATTTGTGTATTCATAAATAGACGACAATCACGATTCACATATTAGATCACCCTAGAAAGAATTTCTTAATTAAGAACAATGAATCACAGTTAATAAATAATTTCATAGAGTTGCTTAATCACCTAACTCGCGTATTCGATAACTAAGTTGTAATTCTAACTCAAATATTCAAATTACACACTAGGAAAATAAAATATAAACGATGAATATAACGTTTCTTATTTGGATGTTGTTTGATTAAACCGTAGGTCAAATTTTATAATTATTTTTCAATCTCATATAGAATAAAAGGGAATTAAATGGTGATAACATTCAATTTAATTACGCACAAGTTTAATCAATAAAGATGAATCAAGAACAATCAATAATTAATCAAAGAGATTCTAAACCCTAGGTAGAGAAAGACAATCAATCCATAGAACAATAAAAAATAAGAATTAAAACATACTTACTAGATTAAATCTTGGATTAAGCGTCAAACTCGTCCTAAATCCTTCAACCCAATGAGAAATTACAAAGGAAATAAAGTCAAAAAGAGGTTCTAGGGTTCTTAGATGAAAATAACACCTAAAATTAGCTTTACAAAAAGTAAAAACGTGTCTAAAAGTCGCGCCCAGCGGTCTCGGCGGGGCCAGCGGCTGCTGGGCATCACTGTCTATCCTCTGCCTGTACACAGGCTAGCGGTCGTTGAAAAATTTGTTAAGACCTAAATTGTGTAAACCTAGGTTCTCGCAAATATACGAGGTCTACTGTACGTGAAAAATTAACCCCAGTCAAATCTCGAAGGAAATCTTAGCAGAGCGATTTTAATCCTTAGTGCTATTTAAAACATGAAAATAAACTTACACACTCTAATCAATATAAAGTAGGAGAATAAACAATAAAAGAAAAGAACAGAAATAAATAAAAAGTGGGATTCCAGATTTAAGGGCCTAGATTACAAAAAATCTTTAATCAATTAAATTATGCTCCTATATTCATGTTAGTGTTCATTCATCAAGGGCTTATTAAAAGTTATTCTAATTAATCACTTACGTATTCATAATTAGATGACAACCATGACTCGCGTATTAGATCACCCAAATAAGAATTTCTCAATTGTGAACAATAATTCACAGTTAATTAATGATTTCTAGAGTTTCTTAATTACTAACTTTCGTATTCGATAACTAAGCCGCAATTCTAACTTATATATTCGAATCAAACAATAGGAAAATCACAAATAAACAACGAATTACAATTCCTACGTTTTCGATTTAGAATTGTTATTGATTAAACCCTAAGTCTAATCATAGAATTATTTCTCAATCTCACCTAGAATTTGTGGGAATTAAATGGTGATCAAACATTCAATTTAATTAAGCACAAGTTTAATCAATAAAGCATGAATCAACGAACAATCAATAATAATTAAAGAAATTCTAACTCTAGGTAGAGAATGACAAATCAATTCATAGAACGATAAAAAATAATAATTAAAGCAATCAAAGTGTTTCTAGGGTTCTAGGATGAAAAATGGAAAAAAGATGTAAGGAAACACATCAAATAGCGTGTTTAAATATTCAATTTCGAAATCTAAAATCACGCCCAGTGGCCGCTGGGCTCGTGTCTCTGCCTTCTCTGCCCTATGCTGCAACTTAGGCCCAGCGTCCGCTGGACCCCCAGCGACCACTGGCCTATGCATAATACAAAATTTGGAAAATATATTCTTAAAGCTCGTTTAGATAGGAGTTTGTAGCCGCAAACGGTTCCAAATTTGGTGTTGTAACGAAGGAGAACATGCTGGAAAAAGAATTGTTGCGGAGGACATAATAATTTCGCATTCTTCCATGCTTTCGTGTTCTTTCTCCTCTCGTCTTCTGCCCATAACTCATAGCAAGCTCCTGTCCGACTTTCTCAGCTTCATTTCTTTGACCTTTTGCTCCTATTTGGCACCTATCAAATGATACAATAGAACATACAACCTCGACATAAAAATGAACCAAAAACAATAAAAAAGAAACTAAAAGACGACTCAACTAAAGCACTTATCATTTTGAGGTATAACTTGACCAACGTAGTTGCATGTGTGTTCCTAAAGCACTAGGTCAGATTTGTATATAACTTAATCAAGCCTTTAGTGCTAATACGCCCGATAGTATCTTGGGCAAGCATGTTGAAACTAAAACTGGAAACCTAGTGGTCGGGTGTCCCTCATTCCGGTTAGATGGACTAGTGCAGGTGATTTTGGATCGAAGCTTCATTGACGAGTCACCTGAAAAGCGTGGTGTACCAATAGAACATGAACTTTGTTAAGTTGGGTATATCAGAGTAGATTTGGCTTAGGAAAGAGTCTGGAAAAGGGTAAGAGATTGAGCAACTTTTATCTTCTAGATTGAACGGATATGTTGGGTAGAGTTAAGGGGCACATGACGATTAAAAAAAGAGGCAACCTTAGTTGATAACTACCTTTAACCAACAATATATGCATTTATCAAGAATCTTTGCACCGATGACCAAGGACTCGATCGAGGTGTAACAAGTTGAGCCCAAGCCAAATACCTTTTGCTTTTAATTTTTCATTTCAACACTTGATTACTTCCCTTCCCGAGGGAGACCCTCTATAAAAAATAAATGATTGTGACAGAGAGAGAAGAGAGTACACCAACTCCCTATTAGATCGACCATATACTTGCCAATAGTTGAACCTAGTAGTAAAAATAAGAACTTATAAATTCATCTTAACCGGTGGTGATAACGACTTGACCCCCATCACCTATAAATAGTGTAACCGTGTATAACCTCAACAAACAATAACACATCCGATATTAGTGCTTAGATTGTAATAGTGTGAGATATCCAAGCAATTTTCTCTTCAACTTCTATTACTTTGTATTTATGTAACACCTCGGGCCCATGGGGTGGGAGCCCGTTACGCTACGGCAACACTGATAGAACCCGTATGAGAGGCTCATAAATGCGCAGGATCCACATGTTTAATAAATTATATAAATAATTAATTCTTACGCATTTAATACACACAAGATAATATAATTGCAGAATTAAATTAATTATACCTTCTTATACGCAAGTTCTCTGCTTGAGAAGAAATGATTTGGATCGTTAGCCACAAACATCAATCCATACTGTAGAAATTCTTTACTCGATCTCCTTCGATCCCACCTTGAAAACTTCTAACCTATTCCCGATCTACTAGTTGAATATCGTGTGGGCGAATTCTATTAAGTATTTTAAGGAGAACAAGAACGAAAATTGGAGCGTTTGAATACTGCACAATTTTTAAAAATTAAGAGAGGTAAATCTCTTTGTACAGGCCGAAAATCCCTAGTGTATGGAAGTGGGATTTTTGGGCACTTCATATCTCTCAACAATTCCATCTATTATTCAAATTCAAATTTAAATAATTCAAAATTAATTTTGACTTGGGGTTAAATCCATAACTTAAATAAATTAATTTCTAAGTCATTTTTGTGTGCAATTAAATTTAATTAATTGTTTGGTCCAACTTAGACTTAAATTAATTAATTTAAGTTAATTTAACCTCAAATTAATTACTCTATGGAAATGCAATAAAGTGTAATTCCATTATAAATATTTATCGACTCCACTATAGGATAAATATTGAACTCATCTTGATCCATTCAAATTACGGATGTAACCCTCTTATCATTAATTATTTCCCGCTTTTAAGATTTACTCAATCCATTAATTAATTGAGTTTGCTGACAACTCACAATTAATTAATATATTTATTCGTGAGTGATTCGGTTCAGACCGTAATGATTAAATACGTAAGATATTCAAACCGACTGGGTTTCTTATGCAATAAACCTTTATGAACGCCTCACGCAGATTTAATAAACTCGTGTTAATCGAGACGCGATTCTGTACTACTGACAGTCGAGAACTTCTAGCTAAGTTAATCACTACCACCCAAGACATTATTGTTTTGGGTTATGAAAAACCCGTAAGCGTATATGAAATAAAGCAGCGTATGATCAACCATATATACTAATTTCATCGTCACATATTAAGAAATGAACTAATTTCCGAGACCTTGTTCTAAGTAACAACACGTAGAACTTATCTCACTGTGAAACCTCTCAATATGTATATACAAAGCTGTTTATCAGCTTATACATACCGATATTATTCTGCGGGCTAAGGTCAGCAATCGCATCAAATGATATTGCAACCTTACCAACTAGACTGTGACTTTATGCTACAAAGGATTCGACTGTGTTACCTTCTGTGATCATCGATCTACCACACATTCTACAATTGTAGTAAATGGACTTATTTGCAATTCAATATATAATAATAAATAACAAACCAATGATAGAAATATTTATTCTCATTAAAATAAGTCTGATACATCGTCTAAGCATAAAGCATGATTTGAGGTATACAAACCCTAACAAACATGTTTGACTAAAATTATTTCTAGTCGCTCGCAATCTAACGAGGTCGTCTAGCAATGATAAGCCAACCCAAGTCGTATTCTCAAGGAAGATTTAGCAGGACAATTTAATTCTTTGTTCAATACGAATGCAAGTAAAAGATTGTTTGAAAGTTTTATAAATAGGCGGAAAATATAAAATACGGAAGAATATAAATTCTAAGCTAATAAACGAAGACATACTCGAAAGACATGAAATTAAAGAAAGCAATAGATCCTATTCTAAAGAAAGGAAAAGTAAACATGATTAAAAGACTTGAGAATTTAAAGAGGGTAATTAATCGAATCTAGAAGATTAGAATGAAACCAATAAAAAGAGTATGAAAACGAGTTGTGAACATAAAGATAGAGTTTTGAGTTAAAGAAGCGGAGTTGCGAAGAGAAAGTAATTTGTTCCAATTTAAATAAGAGCTAGGTTTGAAATCAATACGAAAGAGTTAGGAAAGTAGATGTAACTTGGAGGTTGAATTTGAAAAGAATGTAGAATAGATGAACGAAATAGAAAATCCAAAGCATAAAAAAAATAAGTGAACTCAATAATAAAAACGAACTCGGAATATAAAACGGAAGCATACTTGATTCATAAACTGGAATGAACTCGAATTCACAACGATAAATGGAAAAACAACAATCTTGAATGTTGAAATTGGCTACCCTTCGGAATCAAATAATAAAGTTAAAAACGACTAACTAAAAATCATAAATCTCTACCATAGAATAATGAGTCGAGAAGTACTCGGAATATAAGTGCAAGAAATCAGAAAGAAGGTGTCTATCGAAAGCGAAACACGTCGACTATTTATAGACGTCGAGGAGGGTCAGCGGCCGCTTAAAGGTCAACGACCGCTGAGTTGATCAGTTGCGAGTTCCATGGGCGTGGCCGTTGCCCCGCTGATCGAGTCAGCCGTTGGGTCAGCGGTCGCTGACCCTTGCTCGTGCTGGCTCGCGCTCTGGTTCAGCTTGGGACACGCACCGCCTGGTTAGCGGTCTCTTAGGACTACGCGATCGCAGACTTGTGCTCTCAGCTCTCATCTTCTTTCTCTCATCATTTCTCGATCTTTTCTCGCTCTGTTTCCAACTTTAACACTTATTTAAGCTCGTGATCCTGAAATATCATGAAAAATGGGAAAACTACAATAATAAAAACAATAAATATACGAGTTTAGACGACCAAAAAGAGGATAAACAACCCCTCCACATGCAAAAACTTGGTTGTCCTCAAGCATAACTTAGTCTAAAATATCCAACGAAAAAATCTAACACGACATGTATTCTTGACAAGACTTCAAATCATTTCCAAAATCAATCTTTCTTTCATCACGTCACGTCACATAGATATCATAGAAGCAAGTGGTCCACTGAGACTAGATACTCATCAATTCAAACAAAACAAAACAATGATGCAAATGGTAATATTGAGATCACATAACCGGCTAGAGTTTTTATTCATCACTTTATTAGCGTATCTTTATCTTTTCTTTTCTTTTCAACATGAGGACTATTAAGGACAATGTTCACTGGGTATGTATTCTGAATGTTCGGGTTTTCCCAGTATGGTTTTCCATACCCATCTCTTTTATAGATTTGAATTTTTTTATTAAGAGAGCGGGATAGAATCCTTATGTATTCTTATTTTAACGAACTCTCAAAGGCAATTAGAAAAATGTCAAGTTATATGATCATTGTCATGAGGTGTAACAATTAGGGGTCCCCTAATGTATCCTCATGCGGTTTCTCGTGCTCAAGGTTCCCAGAAAAGCAGAGACCTCTTGACAAGTTCAATTTTCATTACAAAACATGGATACGCAATAATTGGTAAACAACTAGTCAATCAAATCAATCAATTCATACCATCATGCACCACTATCTAGATCATTCTACTAAGATTAAGAATCATGTCACAATGTTCCACACATTCCTACGTTCATATACGTTTCACAACACGAATCTAGTCAAATTAATCAAGGTATTCAAATCATATCATAACACAAACACATGCCACTACTCGATTCAACCACAAGATATTGAGACAAAGTAGCTTAAGAACAATCAAAATTTTGCAACAAACAAGACACTAAAATAAAAGACGACGAATACATGCGCTTAAAAGATACTCCCCCCTACAAAGATAGAGCAATGCCCTCATTGCAAAAAGTAAAGAGCTATAGAGTATGGATAAGAAAGACATCCCTGAAGTGTTGCATTTAGAGCGAAAACGAGAAGAAAAACAACCTGAAAATAACTAGAGAACAAATAGAAAAATAAAGGTTAGCCAATCACAAACTCACACGAAAGGAAAGAAATCAATAAATGTACCATAACAGCGAGATGAAGTTTCACTGTTGGTCAGAAGGAGGGTGGGCGGTTGGTCCGCCAAAGGTCCAAGATGACCATTGTTGCTGCATCTCTTGTAGGAGCTTGTTTTGCTCCTCCACCGCGTTTTGATGGGCCACCCATTGTGCATGTTGGTCGGCGATTTATTGGGATAGGGTGTCGAGGCGAGTGTTGATGTCGCGGATGTCAGAGCGCATCTCATTAATGCCGGTGGTGACATTGTTGGCAAACTGCTCCCATTAGGAGTTCCATTGAAGTTGGTTGATGGAACCCGTATGAGGGGCTCATAAAATCGCAGGATCCACATGTTTAATTAATTACATGAATAATTAATTCTTATGCACATAGGAGAATATAAATGCGGAAAAATAAACTTTATACCTTCTCCTAAGCAAATCCTCCGCTTGTGGAGAAACGAATTGAATCGTTAGCTATCGAACCACAATCCATACCATTCGAATCTCCTTCTAGATCTCCTTGAATCCAATCCTAGGAACTTCTATCATATTCCCAGTCTACTTACTAGAATATCGTATGGGTAAAACTATCTAGTAATTTAGGAGAAAATACTTGGTGGACAAAAGAATGTATGAAATTGGGGTTTGAGGTTTTTGATGATTTAGTGGTGAGAATTTGAAATTTATATGGATATGATGGAAGAGGATGTGGAATTGATGGTGCATCCAAAAATTTGGATTGAAAGGATTATTGTAGAGATAGTAATTGAAGGGTTAGGGTTTGGGGAATTTGTGAGAAAAAGAGTGGAAGTGGGAGAAAAGAAAAGGAAAGTGGGTTAAATGGGGTGAAAGTCGTGTAACTCAGCGGTCGCTTAGGGGTTAGCGGCCTCTGAGTGGTGCTCTCGTGAATACTTTGGAAGTGCGGATGGATTTACGTAAGGAGTTGTCAGTGGCCGCTGAGGGGTGAGCGACCACTGACTTGAGGCGTGTACGCCGCTGGACACTGGACGCTGGGTCAGCGGCTGCTTACCATGCCTCTCGTCAAATCTCTTTGTGCTCTCCTCCGCGGGCGCTGAGTGTGCCGAACCAGCTAACTTGTCCTCTCGTCGGGACTTTTTCGAGTTGTGATATTTCTTTTTGTTGTGTTTCTTACCCCGCTTTCCTCTTAACTCGGTAACACATACAAATAAAGGAAAAGATAATAATTTAAAACTAACGAAACAAAGAAGATGAAAATACGGGAAAGAGAGTGTGGGTTGCCTCCCACGAAGTGCTTGTTTCACGTCGTTAGCTTGATGAGATGAAATTAATTCAATGGGGGATCGAAGATGGACGTTGACCCCACAACTTCGGGTATGGAGTCGCCTTCAATGAATCGATGTCCATTTACGTGAAAAGACTCCTCCCCTTCGTTACTATATAGTTCAACAGCTCCGGAAGGTAGTATATTTTTGACCTTCACTTGCCTATTGCTCATTTCGGCTTGCCCCGAGGTTTGTGTGTGATATGGGGTGACAACTTTGTGTGTGATCTTGTTCTTCTTCATCAATCTTTTGAATAGTTTGTTGCAAAATTGTTTTCCTCCATTGCTAATGATAGCTCGAGTGAATCCAAACCTGCATAGGATGTTTTCTTGCACAAACTTGAGAACAACATTATCATCGCAAGTCCTAGTGGGGATAGCTTCAACCCACTTGGACACATAATCTAAATTAGAGCTATTCTTCGGTTACAAACTGATTCGATACAAAGAACACAGATAAAACTGAAATCTGAAGGCTAGTGGTGTTCTTGAACTTGAGAGCTTGAGAGCTATGGAAGTTGAGAGCGAAATAGCGATTGAGAGTTTGAATGTAGAGTAACCGGTGTCTTGAAGCTAGTTTGAATGCAGCGGGATATATATAGGTTTCTCATAAAATGTGTCCGTTGTGAGATAGAGCTTGTTTGAATTCTTCCCGTTGGTGTCGTGGTCCTTTTTACCATTTTTGGTGTCTGCAACAAGATTGAGTTTCACCTACTGAGATCTTTTCCCAAAGTGGTAACTACTATAGTGTAGCTAGGAACTCAGTGGTTAACTTCAGACTAGATTTCAGGAGCAGAGCTTTAGAGAGAACTTCAGTGGCAAGGAACTTTTGCTTCATGCTGGCTTCAGCTTCAAAACTTCAGGCCATACTTCAAGTGACATGGTCATTCAGTTTTGAAACATGAATTGAGTTCTAGAGAGAACTTCAGTCACTGACTTGAGTCTTTAGTCTTGTACCTTCATATTGTACCTGTAAACTGAACTCCCTAACAAGTGAGTTATAAGATAAGACTAAGACTTCAGTTTTGGACTTATAACATCTTTCAGGGGAGGTTTTGGAATCTGAATCAAAACCCTTATAAATATTTCCCAACAGCCTGAGTGATGGATTTTTTGTTAATTTCCTGCACTAATACTTCTTCACTCGTGAAATCCTGCAAAATAGAACTCTCGGCCAAGGAATTAATAGCATCAACGTACTAACAATCATCAATAAAATTAACAGATCAAAGTATTAGTGGTGGCCATGAATGGTCTTCCTAGAAGTATATGCTCTACACCATTTTTCGTGCACGTCTCAAATATCTAAAACAACGAAATCAACAAGGACAATCAATTCACCTACTTGCACTAAAACATCCTCAATGACACCTCAAGGTATCTAACGGATCTATCAACCAACTGCAAATACATGCGAGTAGATTTTTTTCACCTAGTTCCAATTGCTTAAAAATAGAATATGACATCAAATTAATTCATGCTCCTAAATCTAACATGCCCGGTGCTTCCTTACCATTTCCTAGAGCGATATTGATAACAAAGCTACATGGATCGTGCTAGAAGGTAAGGGCTGTTGCATGATAGAGCTCGCCACTTCGGAGATTGTCACCACTTCTTGATCACTGAATTTTCTCTTCATCGCCGCCAACTCTTTAAAGAACTTGACATATGCATGAACATTTTGGAGAACTTCCAAAAGAGGTAAATTCACTTTTACCATGGATAACATTTTGTAAAAAACCTCAAACTGCTAGTCGTGTTTCGCGTTCCTTAACCTGCTGGGATAAGGAATCGGCGGAACATACTGATTCGCTGTCTTGTGAAGTTTATCACCGGACTTGGCTTTCCCAAATTCAGGTGGGGGCTCATCCTCTTTGTTATCCACCATTTTCCACTCATCAACACAGTCACAACTTGAGCTTGATGGGGTTGATGACCTTGCCAACGACGCCAAAATTTGTTTGACTAAAATTATTTAGAGTCGCTCGGAATCTAACGAGGTCGTCTAGAAATGATAAGTTAACCAAAGTCGTATTCTCAAGGAAGACTTAGCAGGGAAAATTAATTCTTTGCTCAATACGAAAGCAAGCAAAAGATTGTTTGAAAGTTTTATAACTAGGCGAAGAATATAAAATACGGAAGAAGATAAATTCTAAGCTAATAAACGAACACATACTCGAAAGACATGAAATTAAAGAAAGCAATAGATCCTAATCTAAAGAAAGGAAAAGTAAGCATGATTAAAAGACTTGAGAATTTAAAGAGGGTAATTAATCGAATCTAGAAGATTAGAATGAAATCAATAAAAAGAGTATGAAAACGAGTTGTGAACATAAAGAGAGAGTTGTGAGTTAAAGAAACGGAGTTGCGAAGAGAAAGTAATTGGTTCCAATCTAAATAAGAGCTAGATTTGAAATCAATACGAAAAAGATATGAAAGTAGAAGTAACTCGGAGGTTGAATTAGAAAAGAATGTAGAATTGATGAACGAAATAGAAAAACCAAAGCATAAACAAATAAGCGAACTCAATAACAAAAACGAACCCAAAATATAAAACGGAAGCAAAGTTGATTCATAAACTGGAATGAACTCGAATTCACAACAATAAATGGAAAAACAATGAACTTGAATGTTGCAATTGGCTAGCTTTTAGAATCAAATACTAAAGCTAAAAACGACTAACTAAAAATCATAGATCTCAACCCAAGAACAATGAGTCGAGAGGTACTCGGAATATAAGTGCAAGGAATCGGAAAGAAGGTGTCTATCGAATGAGAAATGCGTTGACTATTTATAGACGTCGAGGAGGGTCAGCGTCCGCTTAAAGGTCAGCAACCGCTGAGTTGATCAATTGCGGGTTCCACGGGTGCGGCCGTTGCGCCGCTAACCGAGTCAGCCGCTGGGTTAGTGGCCGCTGAGGGGCCAGCGGTCGCTGAACATGTCTCGTGCTGGCTCTCGCACTGGTTCAACTTGGGACACGCACCGCCTAGTCAGCGGTCTCCTGGGGCTACGCGACCGCTGACTTGTGCTCTCACTAAATCAATTAATGGATTCACCTATTAAATCTAATTACCATATTTTAATCCTAATTCATGTGAATGATCGCATAGATAAATAAATGAGTTACAAAAAGTATTTAAGAATATATCATCCTACAGTTCACCTATCTCCGCTAGATATCAAGATGAAACATGTATTATGTATTCGTTTGGTCGACAATGAATTCAATTTAGATAAGACATCAAAAACATAACTAGCATGAAATAATAATGACCAATTATCAAAACATGAGAAATAATACCATGGATCATAAACAAGAATAAGAAGGAAATTTAGGAATTAAATAATACAAATTTATCAAATGAAAGAGGTCTTACAAAACCCTTAGAATCACAAAGTGTTTAGCTATTCATAGTGAAAATAATACTGAATTTAAATAAAATAAACATGAACCCATGTTGTAGAATCCTTGATCTTGAGTTATCAATCATCGATCGCGAACTCTTCTCTAAGAAATAAGAAAACTAATCTAAACTGTTCTAGAATGAAAAGTATTGAGAGAAATGATCTCTAGGGCTCCATAATGGTGTGTATATATAGGCATTGGGGTCAAGTTACAGATATAATTGGATAAGAATGAATTAAAATTAAAATTTCAAAATCGCGTGCAACTTCAACGATCCAAACAGTACGGTCGCCGAAGTTGCAGCAAAAAATCGACGACTTCGGCGATTGCCAAAGTTTTCTAACATTCCAACAAGTTCAGCGACCCAAACGGCGATCGCTGAAGATGCTATGCAAGAATGGCGACCCTCTCCCCATGGTCGCCGGTTCTTGTTGTCTTCCGCCCAACTCCGATTTTCCTCAACCCGTGCATTCATGCCTCATCCCTGGTCCATTTCTTGGCCCGATCCGCATCTTGATTCGTCATTCGCACCACTATGCCTCCAACATATTATTTTCTACCAAAACCTATAAAATGTTGCAAAACACGAAACATACATAACACAAACATAAAACAAAGAAACAAACACAATACGACACAAAATACTATTAAAAACGCACGAAACAATACTAAACATATCCAATGAAACATATAAAATAAGTGTTTATCAAGGACTACCTCCAGGGGCCATGGTGCTCACCTGTGATCGACTTAGATACCATTTGTAACTCTCCGGTCCCACGGGATGGGAGCCCGTTACGCTATGGTGGCACAATTGATCTATTAGAAAATTTGGTGTTCGTCCTCGCTTTACCAAGAATGCTTAAGCATTTTAATAGAAAATCCATTGAACCCCATACTTATACTGTATTGATATCCATTACTTATTCGATGTGGAGTGTCATAATTTCTTCAGTGAATACAACTTTCTTCCTTCCGAGAGTTGACTTAGTTGACACATTGTCGACAAAACACTTTTATCATGTTTGTGATTCATTTATCGTGTTTGTTCTTCATTTATTTTTGTGCTCTTCTTCACATCTGGATATCCAGTAATGTCAAATTGGTATCAGAGCTTCCGGGCTCTTTTGTTTCCGCAATTTCTAGTGAAGATGTCTGAATTTAGCATGAAGATCAATAAATTTACGAAAAGAAATAACTTCAGTTTATAGCAAATCAAGATACGGACCTTGTTAAAGCAAAAAGGGCGAGAACACTCCAGAAGAGCTGCAGTAGCAGAGCAAGACCACTCCAAATTATCTAATGATGGTTTTGCCATAGTCACATATATCTAAGCCTAGATCGATTATGAATGAGTTTGGATTCAAGAGCATCTTACCATAGTTTTCCACACAGAAAATGATTCTTCACGTATGCACAAATTAACGATGGAAACATCTTGATGACCAATAGCTCAACGTGCAAAACAATTGAAGTTGGTTCCATCAGGTTACAAACTTATGATAACAAGTTATATATGTTGAACAATGTCAGACATGTTCTCTAATTGACAAAGAATTTCTCAAAGTGTCCTGGATAGCAAGGGATTCTCTCAATATGGAATGTTTAGGGATGTCAATCGGGCCAACCCACTCAATTTCGGGTCAACCCATTTGATTTCGGGCTATTTTCGGTTTAGGTTAATCAGACTTTTTTTTATTTTGGGCTAAAATATTTTGGCCCTAAACCCTAACCCACTCGATTTCGGGGTTTGTTAGAAAAATAAATATTACTCCCTCCGTCCCACCAAATTAGGTCAGTTTCTATTTTTAGTAAAAGAAAGGTGCATGGGAGTTCGTGCCACACTAATACACTACAACACTTAAATAAACTAATACACTAACAAACAAGAATATTGGTATCCGTGCCAAAAGCAATGTGACCTAATTTCGTGGGACGGAGGGAGTACATCACTATAAACATACATAATAACTAATAACTTACTAATAATTTGACACAATTTTGACATAAATAATTTTTTTCAATTTTTAAGTCATAATTATTTTTTATCGGTTAATCGGACCAACACATTGAATTTTCGGGCCAGCTCTATCAGGCTCGAGCTATTTTCGGTTCGATTCAATCAAAACTTTTTTTTTCAGGCTAAAATATTTAGACCATAAGCCGTCTTTTTTGTCTTCCATTCGGATCGACCTGTAAGTTTCAAGCTAAATTAACATCCCTAAATGATGTAGGACTCCAAGGTTCTCATGTGTGTAGGGGTGTAATCGAACAAACTGAACCGAATACTGTCAGGCTCGAGTTTGGCTCGTTTAAAAATTTGAAGGCTCGAGTTCAGTTCGAGCTCGGTTCGAGTTCTAAAAACCAAGCACGAGTTCGGTTCGATAAATAAAAAGCGAGCTCGAGTTCGATTTGTTAATTATTCGATTTAATATTAAATTCGAACCTGATCTCAAACTTGGCTTGAGTTCGTTAAAAAATTTGTTTATTAAATTATTTTGTTATTTTTATATTAATTTGATAAGTTTGTGAACTAGTTTGTATATAAAGTTCGCGAACAACTTATTTTTAAAGTTCGTGAACAAGCTCGTTACCAAAGTTTGTGAACAATTTGAAGCTCAATTCGTTAAATTATATCTGAACATGTTTGCGAACTTTTCAAGCCAAATACCTTTAGGCTCGAGTTCGGCTCGAAAATTTATTCGAGTTCGATTCATTTAGTAAATAAATGAATTTCAAACGAACTTTTATCGAGCCGAGTTTCGAATAGTTCACGGATAGCTTGATTCGCTTACACCCCTAGATGTGGGTACCCCTTGCGTCTTCGAACTGCTGGATTTGCTCTTGTATTAGATGTCATAACAAGTCACATAAATAAATCTAGTTTAAAAGAAAAATATCCTGTGATTTAGGTGTAAAAATCAATATCGATCATTCTATAATTTAATCTAAATACTGTTGTGCTACAACAGTACTTAACAATATTTGGGGGAATTCTAGATACTTTTGTAACCAAATTAAATTAAATTATGTGAAATATGAATGGTTATTTTGTGGGCTTTAGTCATTTTCTTCCCACCAACAAAACAAAAACAAAACAATAACAGTGGAAATTGAAATAGATAATCCAATCTATTTATATATCATGAAAGTTATTTGGAGTTTTACATGTTGCTGCTTATTCATTGGTGTGCAGTAACTCATGCCTTTCTATTTTTATTGCCCCTTGTTGATTAACATATGAAAACCTTCAATTTTCCTCAAACGTAAACTCCGACTAAAATCTTTTGCGATCATTCATAAATCACGACCTTACTATCCATAACCAGAATACAAGCAGACAACTACTTCTCAATTATTAATAAAAATTAAAAAAGTATAAAAATTTATTTTTCAATTAAAATTTTTAATTATGATATAATTTAATATAAAAAAATACTCTATCCATCTACAAATTTATTACTCACTTTGACTAGACCGATGTTTAACAAAATTAATTTAAATTAAAATGTATTGTTATTTAGCGAAATTTGAGTATCAGTTAATTTATTATATTTAATTGAATTGTAGATATAAAGTGGATCAACGCTTATTAAAAAAGAAAAAGAAAAAAAAAGAATTAGATAACAAAAGTCATAGATAAACTAAAATGATAAAATAAGTAAAAAATTCTTAGAGAATGAAGTATTATAATTAGTACTCTCTCCATCCCATTAAAAATGATCGTAGTTTTCTTTTGCAGGTCTATTAACAATGATCGTATTTTCTTTTTTCACCATCTATTAAAAATGATCATATTTTCTCTTTGCACGGTATATATTTTATAGCATTACATGACATGAAAGGGGAACGAAACTAAATAATAATCATAATAATGAGGATTGCCTAATCCAACCACAAATTTATAATGAATACATCCGTACACAAATATTGAACACTTCTTGCAACTAAATGAGTCGTTTATGTGGTACTACAAAAGTACAAATTATAATGACCTTACTTTATTCACTTAGGCATCATTTGATATAATTAAATATGTAAACTTATCTCTGCTTCTATATTGAAATACTTACACGTAGCATAAACCTATTTGATTTCATTCATGGTTTATGATATGCCTTTTGTCACGCACGTTTAATGTGTTTATTTGTGTCAAGTAGGCCAGATTAATCATTATTGTGATTAAATATAATATGCATATATCGTCTTCTCGTGTCAGCATGAAAAAACAAGAATAAACGACTTATAATTATTTATTATTAATTTCATTTTCTTTACATGAAAATAAAAAAGATTATGCGTAGTTTGAAATGGAATTTAATCAGCAAGAATGGAATCAATAGACAAGGCCAAATAATTTGTTTTTTAAGGTAAAACAATAAAATAACGATGAAAGCATTAATGAGGATATAACAATACGCATTAATAGATATACTTTTAGCACTTTTTCAACCTTTTTCCCCACATAAATAAAAGTGGCCAAATGGCTAAGATATATATGGTAAATTAGTAAATAAAAGTGCTTTCTTATTAGGATTAACACCCAAACGATGATGGGTTATAATTCTCTTTGTTAACTAAATTATGATCATTAGAGGCCCATAATCAACTAAAATACAATTTGATTAACGTGCCATTAATTGTGAGGTTGAAGTCATTACCAATAAAACAGTTTATTAATTATTATATTCACCACCATAATTTAGGGCAATATGTCTTATACCACATGCAATTTGGGCATTACTCACTCTCTATTATGGAGTATTATATTCTATTAAACTCCTATCCTTCCCCAGCAAACTCTGCTGCTGCATAGTATTATTTCAATTTGTATAGTTGTCATTTCTAGGACTGTTAAATTTATCAAAAAATGGTATATCGTACTTATCATATAATTTATTCCGTAAAATATTAAATATAAATTACATCTAATTTTTTTTGGTTAAGTTTTTTTTGTCAGAATTTTTGGTAAATATGATATCGTACCGAACTTTTCGGTAAGATAAAGATATAATATTTTCAAATATCGAAATATAGCATCATATACTGTAATGTGTTATATATCAGAAAATTTAGTATATATCGTTATTTTTGTGTATATTGAAATATTATATGTACATGTATATTCAATTTGAATTATAATAAAATTGTTTATTCATAAATTATGAATTATAAATAATAAATCTTAGTGAATAAAAAATATGTGAGTTTATTGATAGCCTGGAAGATTAAAAAAACTTATAATTATTATCTAAAGTGTAATTATAAATTATACTATATATTTTTTATTACATAAATAATTAATTATGATATTATTCTACTAAATTATTTTTCGTAGCATATCAAAATAAATAATTATTTGCTTACAATAAAATAAAGATAATTTTAATAAAAATATAATTAAATAATATAACTGTTTTATATGATTATATGACAAGATCTACTTAATTTTAAATATAATATGTTTTAATACATAATTAATAAAATTATACTTAATTTGTTATAATATATCGTGCATATATGATCTAATTAGTGATGTATGATTCATATATTTAAATCTAGTAATTATATAACAATATAATAATATAGTTAGTTAAAGTAATTGATTATCTAATATTAGTGGTTAATCTCCAAAATTATGTTATTATAATATATGTTATGTTTTTGTATACACATATTTTAAATAAATAAATTTTGATATACAATGAAAGAAATGTATACCAAAAGTAAGGTAAGATATATCGAAAATAATGTAAGGTATATGTATATAAAAATATCCTACCGAAAATAAGGTATATCGAAAAGTCTGATAAGATAACAATATAAAACTTTTTATACCGAAGATAAATGTAAAGTATATGATATGACAATTTTAGTAAAATATGTCGTATTGTGACAATTATAAATCATTTATAAATATAATTCCATTTCATAATTATTTGGAAATTTATGCAAGTGTCGTGTGATTTCTAAAGGCATTGTTGGGAACCTTTTTGATGATTGTGGAAATCATTATTTATGTGTTTTGATGATGCGAAATCATAATATATATGCATGATATTAAATTGTGCTTACGCTTTAATGTCTAGGTATTTATGTTTTATTTGTGTCTAGATTAGATAGATTTTACAGATTGACTAAGTGTAAGGACATATCGATGAAAGACAAATCGTGTCCATAGGAGCCATTTGTGTTCACAATAGTAGATCAGCTAACTTGTAAGATCAGGTTGAGTTAAGGACCTGTGTCATAGAGCTTGATCTTATCTTGTCTATCTATCATAAGGGAGATCAACCTGTAAGGCCATATTAAATTAACGATCTGTGCTATAAAGATCGATCTTGTTATGTAGCAGGTTAAGTTAAAATGTGAAAAAAAATCGATCTGTGCTATAAATCTGTTCATAGGACTAACCTGATCTATCTAGACTTAATTTTTATAGCATCTAATTTATTGCACAACATGTCAACATTCTTACCAAAAAGCAGATCGATAGACAAATTGAAGGACAAATCGATGGCAAACCACTACATGCTGAAATTAATCTTGTACCAAACGAGCTGTGTTCCAACTTATTTTTAAACTGTAGTACGTGGCGTTGTTTAGACCAGACCCACTGTCCGATAAAGGGACTCAGTATCGGGCACGAGGAATTTTTCCAGCCAATATACTTACAATTTATTATATAAAATTGCTCGCAAGAGTACGAGTTCGTTGTATAATAATAAGTTAACCCTAAGTCGTATTCTCAAGGAAGGCTAAGCAGGGCTTCTATCTATGTCGCAGAGCAGAAAGCAATTAAAAAGAAGGGTTTTGATATTTTAACTAATCTAATTAATTTATCTAGGCGAATAAAAATAAAGAATCCAAAATACGAATTACCTAGGCGAGAATTAATAAAGTAATTAAATCCTAAATCTAAGAACGAAGAATTAAGGAAACTGAATTTAAACATGCCTTGAATTGATTAATTAACATAATTGAAGGATTTGTATTAATGGATTTGAAATTAATCAAGATAAGGACGGAAAGAAAATAATTCATAAAGCAATAAATAAAGTAGTAAAAGAACTCACGGATTGAAAAAGTAAACACTGCATTAATAATCACCCGGGTTTGAATCACGAACGAATTCACAACTGAATTGAAGAACGAACAGGAAATAAAATCTAGACTAAAAGGTGTTTTCTCTCGTGGTCTAAACCCTAAACTAGAAGTAAAAAAACGTGAAGAGAACAGTCTGAAAAATCACACGTGGTGTTTAAATAGGCGTGGAAGATTGCGCCAGGGTAGCGCTCGCTAGGGGTTAGCGAGCGCTACCTTGGCTCGCTAACTATGGCTTGAAAGCAATGGGGTAGCGCCCACTAGGGGGTAGTGAGCGCTACCCCACTGTTTCGTCTCTCAACTTTTCAAGGGGCTAGCGGGCGCTGGGGGGCTAGCGCTCGTTAGCCCCAAGTTATGACTTGGATAGTGCGCAGGGCCAGCGACCGCTAGGGGCTAGTGGTCGCTGGGTTCCTGTTCTGCCCGCTTCCGTGTTCCACCCTAGCGAGCGTTGGAGTCCTAGCGCTCGCTAGGTCCATCTTCGGCCAAAGTCCACATTTTTGCCCTTTTTCTTCGTCTTTTGGTCTCGTTTCCTTTATCGAACTCTCGGAAGTCATTTTTGTTGATTCTCACCTACAATGTAGCATAATGAAAACCAAAGCATCAACTCAAACAATAAATTAAGCATTTGAAGACCAAAAGCGTATTATAAACGAGACCAAAAATATATAAAACAACCTTCCCACACACAATACCTTGCTTGTCCTCAAGCAAGTCTAAACTCGACATAAAATGGAGATTTCAAAACAAGTGACAAGTATAATCATGCAATGACAATCATATTCATTACGAGCAATCAAAATGGATCATAAGCTTATAACTCAATCAATATTATGTGTTTCCCTCGAAAGTGCAACTTAATATGATCAAACTCAATAACGCATGTAAATTCGATTTTTCAATCACTCACAAGCTAGACTTTGGATGTTTTAATCACAATAAATTAAGAGCCAAATCGCAAGGAATTTTCAGTGATATATAGAACATTGGTCACTAGGTGTGATCTTCGAATAAATCGAGTATCCTAGTGTGGTTTCCCATACCCATTCCTCGAATTCAAAAATTTATTTCGATTTCATAGAGGAAGAGGGGTAGAGTTCTTATCACCTATTCAAATAATTCAAGCGGCTCAATTACAATTATTAAGGCCATTCGAGCCAGATATCAAAAGAGTGGGTTATATGGCCAAAAGTCACGAGACAAAAATATTTAGAGGTCATTTAAAGTGTTCTCGTGTGGTTTCCCATGCTCATGGTTTTCAGAGGAGCAGAAGCCTCCCAACTCAATCTTACGAACACAATAATTATCAAACAAGTCTAGCAAACAAGCAATTTTTAGCCAAATTCACAACGCTACGAGCTATCACATAAAATCATCACACAAAGAGTGATCCACAACAACTATGATCAAGATACAATACTCATACCCAATCTATAACTCACAACGGCAATTCATGTCATCAAACATAATTAACAAGTCCTCGTCAAAATCACACACTAATCATATCAAGCTCAACAGCAATTGGACAAACATGTATGGTCAACTACACAGTTCTAATAATACACAACATGTTACAATATAAAGCATACACACCCCTCCCCCTCGAAATAAAGATAGCAATGTCCTCATTGCAATATAAAAACAAGAGAGAGGAGAGATAATACCAGATACAAGGCAATGCGGCAGTGGTGAGAGCTCGAGTAGTTGTAAAGGGTTAGACCTACAAAAGAAACACCAAACAAAGAAAAAGAAGAAACAAAACAAGAAAAATAAACTAAATGCAAAACAACCCGAACACACACAAAAAGGAAAAGAAAGGAAAACTAACTAAATAGCAGTGAGAAGTCACTGCTGATTTGGTGGTGGAGGAGGATCAAAAAGAGCCCAACTCAACCACTGAGCCTTTCGCTCAGCAATCCGGTGGTTGTTCTCGACAACCTGTTGCTCTATCCTCCGCTGACTTGCAGTCATTGAGGTGTTGTACCCTCTCAAATCACGGTAGGAAGTACGAGCCGTGGAGGGTGAAAAACGCCAAATGGAGTGCGCAGAAAATTTCGCCGGAAAGTAGCGGTGGCAGCAGCGAGCATGTAGCGTCCGGCAGTGGTGGAAGGGGTCTCCGGTGGTTGGAAATGAGTGGAATTGGGTGGGAGAGATGGTGGATGACAAAATTAAGGAAGGAAAAGTGGAATGATTGAGGAGTTTTGATAGAAGGTTTGGGGGAGGTGTGCGTCGGGTAAATGGGGAATAAGTATGGTTTCGCAGCGGGTAGTGACGGCTAAGGGGGGTAGCGGTTGCTACTCTTGTGTACTTGAGGGCTGGAAGCAGCCGAGGGCTAGTGACTGCTCCGATCTCGGCTTCTGATCTGAAGCTCTCGTCCATAGTGGAATCCTGCACAAGAGAGAACTCGGCAAAAGTATCAATAGAGTCGATAAATGCACAATCTTCAATGGAACTAACAGAGATCATGGCCTTTTGCTTATGCACAGAAAACGAAACTGACTCTCCTAACACTGACATTTTAATATTACCATTTTTTTACATCAATCAAAGTATTAGTAGTCGCCATGAATGGTCTACCTAGCAATAACGTGTGATCACGCTCATTCTCATGCACATCACCTATCTCAAGGACAACAAAATCCATAGGCACAATCAAACCACCTACACTAACAAGAATATTCTCAATGATTCTTCTAGGGTACCTAACAGAACGGTCAGCCAACTGTAGGCTCATGCGAGTGGGTTGCAATTCACCTAACTCTAATTTCTTAAAAATCGAGTAAGGCATAAGATTAATACCAGCACCTAAATTGAGTATACCTGTCACAGTCTTACCATTCCCTAGAGCGAGAGGGATGACGAAACTACCTGGATCTCACAGCTTTTGTGGAAGAGGCTGCTGCATAATGGAATTGGCTACCTCGGATACCATCACAGACTCGTCATCAACAAATCTTCTCTTCTTGGAGGCAAGCTCCTTGAAGAACTTGAGGTAGGACGGAACATTTCGAATAACCTTCAATAGGGGCAGATTCACACGCACTTGAGAAAGCATTTCGTAGAAGTCATTGAATTGTTGTTCCAGCTTCTTATTCCTCAGTCTGTTCGGGAAGGGGATTGGTGTCTTGTACGGGTTGGCCGCCTTGTGCAACTGAATAGCTGGCTGCTCCGGCTCCTTCTCTTTTTCTTTCTCTTTCTTCTCCGCCACTTTGTCTTTCTCAGCTTCCGGAAGCTCCACTTTGTTATCCACGTGCTTGCCACTACGTAGAACAGTAATAGCTTGCACCTAGTGTGGTGTATGTCCTTGTCCCGGTATCCTTCCAGTTTGTAGCTGCTGCTGCACCTGATTCATAGCTCCAGAGATCTGCCTGACTTGACTCTCGAGGCGTTTGATAGTAGCTTCTTGAGCCTCCCGAGCCAGTTTGCTCTCTTGCATGAAGGCTGCAATACTATCCTCTAGAGACGATTTAGGCTGAGCCGGTCATGGTGCAGAGGGGAAATGTGGCTGAAACTGAGGCAGCGACGGCTGGGGTAGTTGTTGATAATGAGGTGGCGGCTGCTGATATGGTGGAGGATGTGGATAATACCCTGGTTGAGATGGGTAATATGGCTGCTGTGGTGGATAATACTCATGCTAAGGTGGGTAGTACTGCTGTGGAGGTGCTCGCTGGGGAGGAAAGTTTGATCCTTGGCCCTGATTTGGCCCTTTCCATGTCGAGTTATTCTGAGCTCTCCATCCCGTAGTCTGCTGTGGATGCTGCTCAAATGGCGGGCGTGGCTGAAAGCCTTGTGCAGCATAAACTTCTGCTTCTCCCTCATAATTCATCTCCGCCATTCTAGTGCAGTGATTCTCGTCATGAGTGAGATCACCACATATCGGGCACGGCTCAGATGCCGGCTCATGTTTGGTTACTGCGGAGGTCTTGCTCATCTTCAACTCTTGCAATTCCCGCATCATATCGGCCATCTGCTTCTTCAAGTCTGGGCTAACTCCAATCTCTCGGACTTCCACTCGCTTCGAACGAGAGGTCTTCTGCTGTGAGTTACTAGCCAAGGTCTCAAAGATCTCTACTGCCTCATCAGCTGTCTTCTCAGATATGTTACCTCCAGCCACTGTATCCACCATGAACTGATAGGTGTGCTGCAATCCATTGTAGAAGATCTGCCAGAGGAGTTCTGGTACAATCTGATGGTGCAGGCACTGCTGTTGAAGCTCTCTGAATCTATCGAGGGCCTCGTGAAAGGGCTCTTCAGGTTCCTGAGCGAACTGCATAATCTGGAGTCGTATTTGCTGCGTCTTATGGTTCAGATAGTACTGAAGCAGAAACGTAGTACTCACCGCCTTCCAGTTTGGTAATGATCTTGCTGGAAGGGAGAGATACCACGACTTCGCCCTATTCTTGAGTGAATAGGGGAAGCACTTCCTTAGCAGTTCGTCCTCGGTGATCGTCTGGAGTGGAATGGACTGGACAACTGTGCAGAACTCCCTGATAAAAAGGAGTGCATCTTCGTTAGGCAGACCGTAGAATGAAGGGAGCAAATTGATATGGTTGTGCTTCAATTCGTAATTTCTCCCAGCAGCTGAGAGCACGATAGCGGATGCGGTTATGCCATAGGTAGGTCTGGCAAAGTCTCCGAGTTTCCTAGGGGCTTCATCTTCCTCGGCCATTATCACTAGTTGTTCTTTGAATAATGTGGCGAGGTTGACAACGTCCCTAAAACGCTCCTCAAGTATGACTTCTCTTCTATTGATGTTATCAACGTAGGGTACCAGCTCTTGTCTCAAGCTTCGGCGACCTAGCATGCGCAAACCAAAAGAAGATCAAACGCACCTTGTGGGAACAAAGAAAAAAAATAAAATAAAAGCAACACAAATAAATGCCTAAAGTCTTCCCCGGCAACGGCGCCAAAATTTGTTCCAACTTATTTTTAAACTGTAGTACGTGGCGTTGTTTAGACCAGACCCACTGTCCGATAAAGGGACTCAGTATCGGGCACGAGGAATTTTTCCAGCCAATATACTTACAATTTATTATATAAAATTGCTCGCAAGAGTACGAGTTCGTTGTATAATAATAAGTTAACCCTAAGTCGTATTCTCAAGGAAGGCTAAGCAGGGCTTCTATCTATGTCGCAGAGCAGAAAGCAATTAAAAAGAAGGGTTTTGATATTTTAACTAATCTAATTAATTTATCTAGGCGAATGAAAATAAAGAATCCAAAATACGAATTACCTAGGCGAGAATTAATAAAGTAATTAAATCCTAAATCTAAGAACGAAGAATTAAGGAAACTGAATTTAAACATGCCTTGAATTGATTAATTAACATAATTGAAGGATTTGTATTAATGGATTTGAAATTAATCAAGATAAGGACGGAAAGAAAATAATTCATAAAGCAATAAATAAAGTAGTAAAAGAACTCACGGATTGAAAAAGTAAACACTGCATTAATAATCACCCGGGTTTGAATCACGAACGAATCCACAACTGAATTGAAGAACGAACAGGAAATAAAATTTAGACTAAAAGGTGTTTTCTCTCGTGGTCTAAACCCTAAACTAGAAGTAAAAAAACGTGAAGAGAACAGTCTGAAAAATCACACGTGGTGTTTAAATAGGCGTGGAAGATTGCGCCAGGGTAGCGCTCGCTAGGGGTTAGCGAGCGCTACCTTGGCTCGCTAACTATGGCTTGAAAGCAATGGGGTAGCGCCCGCTAGGGGGTAGCGAGCGCTACCCCACTGTTCCGTCTCTCAACTTTTCTAGGGGCTAGCGGGCGCTGGGGGGCTAGCGCTCGTTAGCCCCAAGTTATGACTTGGATAGTGCGCAGGGCCAGCGACCGCTAGGGGCTAGTGGTCGCTGGGTTCCTGTTCTGCCCGCTTCCGTGTTCCACCCTAGCGAGCGTTGGAGTCCTAGCGCTCGCTAGGTCCATCTTCGGCCAAAGTCCACATTTTTGCCCTTTTTCTTCGTCTTTTGGTCTCGTTTCCTTTATCGAACTCTCGGAAGTCATTTTTGTTGATTCTCACCTACAATGTAGCATAAAGAAAACCAAAGCATCAACTCGAACAATAAACTAAGCATTTGAAGACCAAAAGCGTATTATAAACGAGACCAAAAACATATAAAACAAGCTGTGTTTAGCAGGTTGATCAGCATCTACTCAAATGAGCTGAATAGCGAGATGGACAACAAGCTGTGTAAGAAGAAGTTTAATACAAATGATATGTGTATAACAGATTGATCAACAGATCGATCTGCTGTTCATGGGGAGTCAACTCAATGTTTATTGGATACAATCTGCTCACCTACAGGATGTTTTAATCCACTTGTTCCTATGTGGTCCAAACGAGCTGCTCATCCCAGTTGGAGGAAGCGAGAATCTACCTAAATTGATAAGCTTACCTATTCTATGCCATGTCAACATCCACGTAGGACAAACTCAATCGGCTAGAAGTACAGTCAACAGTCAACCGTCCAAAGAGCATTTAATGCTTACTGCAAAAGCTTCAAAGACTTCCAACGACTATAATTCAAATATGCATATATATACTTAAAGCCTTCTTCAGAAATGGTGTTCGAAAAATTACCCAAAAAAGCTTCAACGCCACAAGATTCTCTCTCCAGTTTTCAATAAATTTATTCAACACTAGATATAGATTATATACATTCTTGAGTGTTGTAAATTAGAGAAAAATCACCATAATTGTGAAGATAAACCCGTTAGAACTTATCTTAGATTTGAGCCTTCAAAGCCCATAGTTCTAGCTTCCTTCATAGCCAAAATCTTGAAGGAAGAACGATTATAAAACTGAACCCAGATCTTGTACTCGACGAGTTTAAATAAGAGAGCTGTAATCTCGTACTCTACGAGAATAAATAAAGGAGTTTTTCTCGTACTCAATGAGGATATATAATCGAGAGATCCAAGGTTAAGGGATTCACCGATCTAGCTTTGATTGATCGTGGACGTAGGGAATTTCCCGAACTACGTTAAATATTGTGTGTTGTTTTATATTTTGCATTACATTGCTTTGATTCCTTGTTTATCACTCACTAGAGAGCTTATCTAATTAAGCGAGTTGTGCATCTTGAATCAATCTACTTAAAGAACACTCGATATAAACAAAATATATTTTCTAAGTATAAGAACAACCAACAACATACACACAGTTTTCGCACACGATCTGTGGTTGGACAGATCATCTGATATGCTCCATCTAGCTGCTCAGTCTATCTGCTCCTTAACAGATTACTCACGCTCTATATTGAGAATTTACTTGAGCAGTTGGATCTCTCTCTACATCAGAGGAGATCGACTGCTACACCAAGCGAGCTGTTCTGGTACCTGCTGTTCACAGCCAAACGCGAGAAAGTTGAATTGTGGTGTATTCCTCCCCTCCCCCATACACCACACCTGCTCTTCCGGGACCCAACACACATTAATTCCAAATGCTTTATTTTTTTCAGGGTCAAATTTTTTTTTTCGAGAACTTGGGTTATCTTCTTTAAATTACGCTTTATCACTCTGGGCACCCAAATATTTTTCATTGTTCATACAATTCCAAAATTTTAATTCAGGCTCAGTTTCTTCGTCAAAATAAAAATAAAAATAAAAATTGAATTGGTCTATGTCAAACAAATAGCACAGGATCCAAAATTAGGGTTGATCAGCTCCATAAAATGACTCCCATGGTGGACACGTATATTTGGAGCATTTGCTTAAAAATCAAAATCTAGTAAATGAGTTTTACTTTTAGTTGAAAAAAGAATACTTATTTATAGAGTCAGGCCCAAAAAAATAATTGAACTATAAAATCTTCTGGGCCAACATATTCTGATCTGGTGCTATTCTTTCTCTAATTTGATTTATTTTGCTCCAAACCCAGTTTTGAAGAAGTTTTGCCCAAAAATAAAACAAGAGAGAAGCAATTTGAAATTTAATGTAGGAATTAATGATACAAGCTAACCATTTGTAGTTGAAAAATATTTATATCCCCAAATTTACTATGATGGATCAATTATTACAACCACAGACAATATTGGGACTTGATAGTAAATACCGAGATTAAATAAAATTTAATGAGTACGTATAGTGATAACTTATAAATTAACAACATTGTTGTCTACCATTTTTCTTAAATCATAATCTTCGATGAATTTAATAATGATTAAAAAATGATAGATAATAATTTAATATATTTAAGTTAAATAGATTCATACATATTTAAAATTTAATTAAATACATTAATATATTCAAGAGTGGTCGAAGAATTTTATTTTAGACATCTTCTACTATATTTGCTTCACGAATATTGACCATGTCATCCATTCTTCTTTAACCTCTCGCATACATCACAATTGTATTGTTTCTTTTTCTATACATCTTACATAGTCACAAGATACTCACCCGAGAGGCGATTGTCGATTCAACGCGACTAATTCTTGAGTGAGTACTGAGATGACATGAGAAGTTATTCGTCTTGCGACAAAAAGTATTATGCCGAAATTTTTGACGACAAAAGCTAATTTTTCTTAAAATAATTTTGATGTAAGTGCTTTAAGGGACCCTAGCATCCCCTGGATCCCCTGAAATATCTAGAAATTCAGAACTTATTAAATATATATTCATGTATTAAATAATAAGTAGTGTACATGACATTTGAAAAGCTCGGTGCAGTATCAATGAAATTTATTTGGGTTTCAGTTGCAATCATTATCCGACAACAATATTATTATGTTTTAACAAGTTAATACAATATCTATAACGAAAATATTTTATGAGTTATTAATTTAAAGTGTTAACAAGACTTCAATTATAAAAATAAAATAAAATTTCTTTATCCTATAAGCGTTTTTATCTTTCGGAAACAAAGTTTGCATCAATGCTCGAAAATTTTTACCGAGTTCAAAGATAAAAACAAAGTTTCGAGCATTGATTGCATCTTTGATGATAAAATCGTAAGACTGACATCAAACATTTTCAATCCATTATTATATATATATATTTACAGTAATGATAAGTAACATAAATTAAAAAAAAATCAGGGCGACAAAGTTCATGCTTCGATTAATCAAAGTACAGACCACTACTCCAAGTTGGAAACGTGCAGTGATGAAATACGTGTAGGCCACAACATTATGAGATTCAAGACGACAAAATGCAATTTCAAAGTACTTCTCATATTCAGACACAAAAATATGTGAATTGTATGATGATTCGTTCCCAAAGTTTATGTTCAACTTCAAATCCTTTCAAGACATTGCTGAAATTAAGAACATACAAGATGGATCTATGTTTGGTATGGAAATCTACAACGAATTTTCTAATTTAATACTCCCTCTGTCCCATTATTCTTAGCACCGTTTGATCAAAACTGTGAGTGTTTTATTGACTATTGGGATCAAGAATAGAGGGACAGAGGGATTACATATTATAGTAACAATTATTTATGTTTAATTACATATGTAATCGAAATTTTGGTTTCACATTACAAACCACAAGTAAAGGAAATGAACGGGTTATGTACTAGACTTGTGGATGTTGTTTTACAAGATTTGCAGTGCGAAAACTTTTGTATTTTTTAATTTTCCATTATATAAATAAACTCATATTTCTTGAATTTTATCTTAATAGCAAGCGCACATTGACATGCCCATTGTGGCAAACATATGCCCATAAACTATTTATGCACCAATTGGAGTAATTATTCAATTTTGTAGGCCAACTATCTACAAAGGTATCAACGAATTTATTTTGCTGCATGAATGTTTTTTGAATCAATTTAACATTATTGATCTTGAATTGTGTGGTAGGTGAAGTGAAAGCGACAAACTCCTTTTGTGCTACTAATATAATTTAAAATTCAAATATTACATTTTTTTTAATATAATCTAACAAGAAACTTTTATTGTATCTAGATTTGTAGAGAAGGATGAAGAGAACAATGTGACATGCAATTATGCGTCAAAGACTTTGCATTACTCATATGAAGATGATGGAATGACATAACAATCCCTAAATTTGTTAAGTTTTTTATTGAATACAATTACTTTTCTAAAATAATATTTCTTTTTTGTAGAAAGTAACATTTTGAGTATTTGCTGAGATTTATATTGTGGAAAAAGTAGGCGGATGAGCTTATCTATTATGTGAAGTTTGTTTTTCAAAATTGAAGTCAGATTGTGAAAAATTCTTAGATGTGTCCGGAAGGCTAAAGTTTGGAAGGAAATACATTTTCTACTCAATACTTATTTTTTATATTCATTCTAATTTATAATATTATATTTTTGATAGATACCAATTAACAGTTGGAGTGGCGGACAAAAACTGACACAACTTCATTCCATCTTTGGGAAAAAGATTCATTATCACTAAATCGAAAAATAGACACTGATTTAAATCTAGTATATTTAATTCGTTTTCATCATGTTGAGAAAAAAAATAAAATATTCATATTATTCTACATTTTATAAGCTGATGAACTAGATGATCTACAGATTGATATTTTGATGGCAAAAAAGCTGTTTTTAAAGTGAATGTGAAGACTCAAACAAAAGTTGTTAGGTATACATTACGGTAGTATATACTATAATTTTCATTTGTCATACAGTACAGTTTAAAACCGTAGTATATGCTAATTCTTGTAGCAGCGATAGTGTATCAAAAGTTATTCACACTCCTGATGAAATCAAATACTTTACAAAATGTTATTCGAAACATCATGTATATCTCACTTGATGAGTTTCTCTTCTTAATTTTCTTATTGTCCATAATCTAATTTTATTTACTAACTTTGTTATCAATTTTCGAAGTGGGTATGGAAATTTTGAAAGTAAAAATTTAAACTATAATAAAAGTTAAGATACATCTATTGCATGAATATACACAAAATAAATATGTTTAATGTTGCATTTGAGTAGATTGGATGCGCAACCCAACGAACAAAGGAGCCAACATTGCAATCAAATCTCGTACGAGGTAAAGGTAGAACAGTTTGAAGATCTGGACATCGGTGAAACTTTCTCTCTCATACATAAAAAGAGAAGCAAAATGCTAATTAAAAGTGAAGTTGTTAATGATACTTGAGTTCCGAGTTAATGAATAGTTTAAGATCATTTTAATTAGTTTATTAGACTTTTTAATTACCTAAAGGAGTACTCGGAAGTCAGTTCGTGTATAATATGATGATGATACCACAACAAACCTCGTAGCATATCTAATGCACTTAGTTATAAAGTTGTAGCATATAGACTCAACTTACTTTTGCTATAAGACCATCACAATCTGAAACAATGTCCATGGCTTTGGATAATGACTCATCCGTTAAGGCTAGAATCTAATATTGATTTGTTGTATCACAAAGAAGCATAATATTTAAGGCTAGATTAATATTGATCTGTTTGTTCCATTAAGTTGATGGTATTCAATATTATGGGTTATTAAAGGTATCATTGCTCCATTGTTGTAATTGGTTCTTGTCTCGTTATTTCAACAGACTTACGTGGCTGACTTCTATATATCAGATAATAATTTTGCATAGAAATATGCCACTGACGTGAGTAAAGCCAAAGAAACAATAATATTTATATCATTCGTAGATGCTACTTACTCTCCATGATGTAATTATATGAATTTCCAATAAAAGGGCTCCTGACCAATTCGAAACAAAAATAAATAAAAACATAGTTCCAATAAAAGGAACCCATGGGCCATATTCTTCTCCAATTTGAGTTTTACTCACATCTCGAATGAATTCAAGAACATATTCGAAATTTTTTTTGACCCCAATTGGAATCGTTTGTGGGTTCCGAACAACTATAATAATCTATGTATATATATAAAAGCTAAGGGGAAGGATTTTAGAAATCCCTCCAAAACATCTTTATACAATCTACCTAATTTACCCCTTCTTTTTCATTATATTTACTTTATTATACTCCTATTTTTATTCTTTCTTTTTTCTTTTCTTTATATTGTCTAAATTTAATTTTTTTAAGTCTATTTATAACATTATATTTATTATTTTATCAATTTATATATTTTATGAAATTATATATAATAAATAAAATGTGCATATTTTTTATTATATTTATCTTATTGTCTTTTCACTTTTTATTTTTATTTTTTAAGTTACGATATTAAATTTAAAATTATGTTGATTATTTTTTATTGATTTATATATTTTAGGAAATTATATATAATTAATTAAAAAAATGTGTATTTTTTATTTACTTTATTGTATTTCCAATTCTTTCTTTTATTTATCTTAAATTATGACACTATAAATAACTAATATATAAATATAGATATATTCATATTTTCTTATTTGTTCTTCATATTATCAATAATTTTTTTTTTAAATTTCATTTATAAAATTATATTTATTATTTTATTCCTTGATAGATTTTATAAGTATATAAAAATTAATTTGAAACTATTCATTTTCACTCCCCCACTACCTAATTATTATGTCTCTAATTAATTAATTAATTTGTATTATTTTTAATTAACTATAATACAATTTGTATATATTTATATTATTTAATGATAATAAATTATATATTATATATATAGGGGATGGGAGGGGTGAGATAGACTATTCATTTCCCCACCCCCACTTCCTAATTATTTTTAATTTATTAATTAATTAGGTAATTTATATTCAATTATTTATTTATATGTCCATCCTTATCTTATTTATTTGTTCACTTGCTTATTAGTCTCTCTTTAATCTATTAATAATAAATAAATTAATTAATTTGTTTCTTATATTTATCAATAATTAATTTTATTAAATTCATTTATAAAATTATATTTATTATTATTATTATATATTAATTTGATACTATTTATTTCCGCACATTAAATATATTCTCTTTAAATAGTTATATCCTCATTTCCTACTTATCATCTCTTTAAATATGAATTAGTTAATTTATATTCTTTTTTTATTAACTATAATTACAATAATCTACATTTATTTATGTTGAATATAAATACATTATTTTGCGAGGGGTGAGAGAGATTATTCATTTGTCCACTTCCCAACTTCCTAATTATCATTGTCATCTCTTCAATTAATTAATTTATATTCATATTTTTATTTGTCCACCCATATCTTCACCACTCTCCCCACCTCCTAAATAGTATCTCTTTTAATTAATTAATTAATAAATTTGTATTTATTTGTTTATTTAAATTTTAATGAAAATTAAGAGTCGCATTTTCAACCATTTAAGAATACATAGTTATACACAAATCACTATTTACACTCTATATGGGGTTCTATTTTCACATTTTAATGTTTTTTGTCTTTCATTTGTATCACCATGCCTCCCATGCATTTGATCCATGAATCAAAATTTGCATCCTAACAATGTCAAATATTCCATTAAGTTTAGAGTTTTGCATTCTTACGATGCTACGTTTAATAACAAAAAGATTTCGAGTTATGATTGCATTTTTTATGATCATGAGATATATTTTATCTATTTTCTTAATCAATTTCTCATGTTATCTCATTACAAATGTGTATTTGATAAATCTAATTAGCAACTCAATTAAATAAAAATAATTAAGATTTTTTTATTATGTAATTTTTCAATTTTTATTTAATTTCTTTGTTATCACAATTATAGATATGTATTAAATAATTCAAATTAGCAATTTAATAAAATTTAAATAACATATTTGATCAATACGAGTTTATATCATGTATTTGAATTTGACTATTTTTAATTATGCAGTTTTAATATTATTCTAGCTTAATATTAGTTAATTTTCAATGTTAAACTTGATTTTTTTTTAACTATGTAATGTAAATTTTCTATTTTAATTTAATTTTTTCTGACATCTCAACTACAGATGTGTACTAAATAAATCAAATTAACAGTTTAATAAAATTTAAATAAGAAATATTTTTTACGCATGTGCTAAAAATATTAATTAAATAATTTCAGGTCGAGTTGCAGTGTAAAAATAAAAAATATGTACCTATATTAATTAAGTAATAATTAAATAAAATAATGTATAATAATTAAATTTTTTTATGTCTTTGCTACGTTAAAAAGAGGAACTAATATATAACAGTTTATTTACAATTTTAAAAAATATAATACGCAGGTCCGACATTTATCACATTTAATAAGACTATCTTTATTTAGAATGTTTAATTTTGTTAAACATTCAAATTTATTTATATTTTAATACAATAAAAATATACAACAAAAAATAACTTCCAGGTGCAATCGCACTGGAAAAAACACTAGTTGAACCTAATAAGATGACAATTACAACCCAAGAAGTAATAAGTAGTTGGCTGTATACTTGGAAACCCCCTATTTGTCAATAAAAATGTTGGGTGAAAGAGCTCTTGTGAAAACAGGTTATGGTGCTAAAGTTTCTTCATTTGTGAAACTAACTAGATTTGTGAATGCCAAGGAGCATAAAGAAGGTGTATCTTCCAATTTTCTGCAGTGGTTTTCTAGCCGAGAATTTGACGTGTGACAACCTTTAATGTGCCATAAAGAATGGTGAGATGCTTATGTTGCCTTAAGTTGTTGAGCATATTATGTTGTACATAATTTTCAGTATTCTATCTATACACATACTTTTCTTTCTCGATTCCATTGCCTAAAATTTTGAAATTGGGAGAATATTGAGTCTATGATTTCAAAACACTGAGAGATAGGAAGGTGACACAGTTACTTTATTGAGCTTTTCTCTTTAATTCTGTTGTGCAGATATATCAAAGAAGAAGATACCGTGAGCGTATTCAGAGTATTTCGACGCCAAAATAACATTGCAAAGGTTGGTAGTAGACCTTTACCATACTCCTTTTCATTTCATGGATTTGAGATTCACCTTCATGATTTTGCAAAGGTTGGTAGTAGACCCTTATGTCCGCCAGTTTCTGGTTGGCAGGATTACTGTTCTAGATAGTGTTCCCGATATTGATATGCTGGATTTCATGATTTTCTTGATGGTGGGTGTCATATTTTGAGTTTATATTTGCTCTATTGATGTTATTGATTATATTCATATATTAATGGTTGATTATGAAATTGCAGGTTATTTACATGTTGAGTGATTCCAGCCACGAAATAAGGCAACAAGCTGATTCGGCTCTTTCCAAATTTATTCAAGAAATCATGTACTCTCCAGTAAGACTTATGCTACTTTTGTACATGTATAATATGTGCTCAGAAGTATGTGGTGATGCATAGTTGTTTTCTTTTATTCACAAGGAATACACATTCCTATATTTTGGTAAAAATCATTGCATTAGTGAGTTAATGGAAATGAAAACTTCCTTTGACCTATATATTGGGTTCTCTAGCGACTTGCTTTTATTGGGAGGTTGACTCTGAAGTTATTCTTGTCCTGAATCTTAAAAGAATTCATAGTTCTCATGTAAATATTAAAATTGTCTTCTACAAGCATGACTAGTAATGTTCTCATGTGGAATTCATAGATGTAGTTTATTCATTGCGTGGTGGAGTGTTTTTGTATATGGATATGGAGACACTGGAAAAAGGTTTATTTGGAAAACATTTTATGCTGCTTTAAGATCAAAATGTGAATTATTCTGAATGTTGCTTCAAGCGGTATTGGATCTCTTCTATTTCCTGGTGGTAGAACTGCTCATTCGTAGTTTAAAATTCATGTCAATGTCAATGAAAATTCTACTTGCAACATCAAACAAGGAAGTGCATTGGCTGAACTTATTGTTAGAAGTAAGATTATCATTTGGGATGAGGCTCCAATGATGAATAAACACTGTTTTGAAGTTGTTGACAAAAGTTTTCGTGATATTAAGCATTCAGTGGACCAATTAAATGAAAACAAACCATTTGGAGGTAAAACAATTGTGTTTGGATGAGATTTTTGTTAGATATTGTCTGTTATACCGAAAGAAAGTAGACAAGATATTATTATTTCATCAATTAATTTATCATATATTTGGAAAGATTGCAAAGTTCTTCGATGGACAAAAATATGAGACTCCAACAAATTGGTCGTTCTGATGATGTTATAGAATTGGACAAATTCTTTAATTGGATAACCAACATTGGTGATGGAATTATTAGAGGTGTTAATGATGGTTATGCTGACATTATGATAAAATGTTGTAGAGATCCAATTGCATCAATTATTAGCAGTATTTATCCTTCCTATAGCACATATATTGAAGATACATGTTATTTGCAAGAAAGAGTGATATTAGCTCTAACATTGAATGTAGTAGAATCAGTGAATCAATACATGGCTTCACTTAACAATAGTGAGGGTAAGTCATATCGAAGCTTTGATTCTACATGCCAATCAAATTTAGGAACCGATTTCTTTCAAAAAATTGCATATGTCACGGTTCCTTAATACAATAAAACGTTCTGGGGGTACCAAATATGAATTAATTTTAAAGATTGGAACTCTAGTCTTGTTGTTGTAATAAAACTCGGTTGATGATAACAAATGTTTAACCTAAAATGAGTACTCTAGGTTCTTGCAAATATACGGGGTCAATTGCACGTGACAAGTAAACCCCGGTCGAATATCAACAGAAAGTTTAACATGGCGATTCTAATCTTAAAGTGTTATTAAGAACAAATAAATAGAAATCCTAAACACTCTAATCAATAATAAGCATGAGAAAATAAGAAATAAAATAGATAAACAAAATAATAAAATGGTGGGATTCCAAATTCAAGGGTCTAGAGTTAAGAAATTTTAAAATCAATTAAATCATGTTCCTAAATTCATGCTATCATTCGTTCATTAAGGGCTTTAGTCTAATTAATTACTCACGTATTCTTAATTAGACAATAACCATGACTCACGTATTAGATTACCGTAAGAATAATTTCTCAATTAAGAACAACGATTAGCAATTAATCAATGGTTCCCTAAAGTTTCTTAATTACTAACTTACGTATTTGATAATTAAGCCGCAATTCTAACTTACGTATTCAAATCACACGATAGGAAAATCACAAATAAATAGCGAATATAATTCCTACGTATCCGATTTGGAATTACTAATGATTTAACCCTAGTTCTCTATTAGAATTATCTCTCGATCTCAACCAATCAACAAATAATAAAAAAAAACGGTGGTCAATCGTCTCAATTAAATAAGCACAAGTTAAACCACGAAGCATGAATCAAGAACAATCTATAAATGATCAGGAATTTCTAAACCCTGCGTAGAGAATAACAATTCAATCCATAAAACAATCAAAGATAAGAATTAAATAAAACTTACTAAGATAGAATCTTGGATTGTGTGTCAAACTCGCCCTTAATCCGTCATCCCGATACGAAATTACTAAGATACGAAATTACAATCCGTGGAGGGTCCAATGGGCGCTGGGGCGAACCTTCTGTCTCGGCCGAAGCAGGCACCCAGCGGGCACTGGGGTCTAGCTAGCGCTGGACCCTGAGTTATGTACTTTGCACATGGTTCACCCAGTGGGTGCTGGGCGCTCAGCGGCTGCTGGCCCCCAGGCGCTGCCTTCTCGCGCGCGCGGATCAGCTGACGGTGCCACACGTCGGGCGCTCGCGGGTGGCTCGTGCCGTCCCGTTCAACGTCCCAGACCTTCTTCGCACCCCCGGCTCGTCATTAACTCGTCCGTTACGTCTCCTCGCATCTAACTTCATCGTTATGACTCCATTTCGTGCCATATTCCAGCCAAACAACCTACGTACAATTACGAAAACCGGCATAAAAACGAACCAAAATAAAATATAAAATGAACTAAAACTTATGAAACGAGACTTGAAAAGTCGTGTAAAAATACAACCAAACATACCAAACAAACCCCCCACACTTAACCATTTGCTTGTCCTCAAGCAAAATTTAATCACAAACACATTCGAGTCGAGTAGAAAATCTACATGCAAGCCTCAACAACCATACATACCTTCAATACGAGGACTTAGACTAGACTCAACTCTCAATCATGCTAAGCCACTCAATTAAGACCGTAGTTTTGCCCGTTTAACTAAACCATCTAACAAGTACAAATCACGATATACACACATCTCACATCTCTCTAGGACTCAACATGTCAAATTCCCTTAGATATCTCTTTTGTTTTTTGTTAAGAAGACGAGCAAGAATGTTTGAAGGGCATTGATCATTGTGTATAAACTTCAATGGATTTCATCGAATATCCCAATGTGGTTTCCCATACTCATTATCAAAGATAAGAGGAGTAGAGCCCACGAACATAACTCGACAACTCATTACGCCCTTCTAGCGTTTTTATTCATTTATTTTTAGACAATAAGGGAATAATATACGTAAATGACAAGGGAGTATCACTCATAATCCAAATCATGATTGCGCACAAGTTATCTAGCTAAGCAACATGCCCCACTAAACAAGCCTAATTGAACAACATAGCCTAATCAAAAGTCTAATCAATCTAAATCCTACCACCCTTCATACCACATACGATTGCTTAACATGTTAATAAACAACTATCATCAAATACGTATACAATCAAATAGGCAAGAAGACAAACAAACAATCAAGACAGGGAGGTATAAACAAATAAATAAAATAAAAAGACATACAAGCAAGTCCACCCCCCCCCCTTCCACACTTAAATCTTACTATGCCTCGTAGTAAGCTAAGGAAAAGGTAGAGAAGACTTACCTGATGAAGACGGGAAACAAAAAGTAAGACTCAATACACCAGATCCCGGTTACTGCTAGTGGTCGGATGGTTAAGAATGAAGAAGTTGAACTCCTCACTCACCTGCAATTTAAGACACGAAAACATGCTATTTATTTATTCAAAAGGGAAAGGAAAAGAGAAAAAAAACAGAAAATAAATAAAGAACTGGAATAAAACAAAAACTGCTCATTTAATGTCTCGAACTCGACAAAAGTATCTCCTCCTCAAAGTTACTTGGGCTGACTAGGAAGCTTATCCTTCATATTGAGCTTCACGAGCTCGCTTAAGGACTCTGCTAGCTTTCCAACCTAGATCTCCACCCTCTTCATCGAGGCCTCGATGGTTTCGAACCTTTGATTGCACACCTCCACATATCGGTTCAAGTTCTCCTCGACTGAAACATGAGGTGGAGCCCGATATGGCTGTTGCTGATACTGCTATTGCGGCGCGCTCTGGCCTAGCTGAGATGGCTGCCTCCATGAGAAATTCGGGTGATAGCGATAACCCGGATTGTAGGAATTCGAATAGCGGTCGAACTTCGAACAGGGCTGGAATTCGTGCAGGGCTAGCGCTTTCTCCTCATACTCAATCTGAGGCTCGACTGCCTTCACATAGACATTGGCTCCATGCCGGAACTCTCCACATACTCCACAGGTCTCGTTTCTGATCCTCCTTCGGGCTTGCTCATCAGAGTCGCGAATCGACTGCACCTGCCTAGTCAACTCCGCCAACTACCTCACTAACTCCGGATTGGAGCTCACTTCATTCACCTTATTCTTCTCACCTCTAGTACTCCTTTGCTGGGAGTTGTCGACCATAGTCTCGAAGATCTCAGTGAGCTCCTCGGTTGTCTTTCCAATATCTCCTCCAGCTGCATTATCCACCATGTACTGAAAGTTCTGCTGCAGACTCATAGAAGAATTGATTGAGCAGCTCCTGTGAGAGGTTGTGATGCGGGCACTGCATTTGAAGGCCCTTGAAGCGCTCCCAAGCCTCATGAAGCGGCTTTCCATCCATCTGAGCAAAAGTAACCAGCTGCGACCGCACCTTCTGAGTTTTCTGGTTGGGGTACCACTTCATTATGAATTTTTTTAGCCACTTAATTCAATTCTGAAGCGAGTTCAGAGGTAGAGACATAAACCATGACTTCTCCTTGTCCTTCAACATGTATGGGAAGCATCTCATCTTCAACTATTCCTCATTCAGTCCTCCAAGGTGGAAGGTCTGAACGATCTCATAGAACTCTCAGATGAAGTTCAATGTTTCCTCCGCCGGCATCTCATAGAAGGAGGGAAGCTGGTTGAAGTGGATGTTCTTCAGCTCATAGTTCCTGGCTGCCTCTCCAAGCACGATCGGTGAAGCTACTACTCCAATCACTGGCCGAGTCAGATCCTTCATCTATCGGGCTGCCATAGGAACTGTTCTCGAACTGATCTTGCTGTCGTCGGTCTCCGAGTGGTCTGAACCGGTCGCCTGATTCTCCAACTCTAAGAGATCATAGTTCTCGAGTTCTTATTCTAGAATTACTCTTCAAAGAGATCTTCTTCGGTGCACGTTATCAACAACGGGAGCTAGATTCAGATTCAGGCTACGACGCCCGTGCATGCACTACCTGCTACCACAGCAGACAGGTCGAACGCAACTTGCGGGAGAAAATATCTAATAATAAAATAAACAAAATAAATAAAAGAAAAGCACAATACGAAACACAATCACTGAACAAGAAAATAAAATAAAATAGCGAACACAAATAGCACTTAAAATCAAAAATGCCTAAAGCTATCCCTAACAATGGTGCTAAATTTGTTTAACCTAAAATGTGTACTTTAGGTTCTCGCAAATATACGAGGTCAATTGCACGTGATAAGTTAACCCCGGTTGAATCTCAACGTAAAACTTAGCGAGATGATTCTAATCCTAAGTGTCATTAAGAACAAATAAATATAAATCATAAACACTCTAATCAATAATAAGCATGAGAAAATAAGAAATAAAATAGATAAACAAAACAAAGAAATAAAATAGATAAATAAAAAAAGAAATAAAATAGATAAATTAAATCATGTTCCTAAATTCATGATATTGTACTTTCATTATGGGCTTCTTAATAGTTAGTCTAATTAATTATTCATGTATTCTTAATTAGACAATAACCACGACTCACATATTAGATTACCCTAAGAAGAATTCCTCAATTAAGAACAACGATTCGCAATTAATCAATGGTTTACTAAAGTTGCTTAATTACTAACTTACGTATTCAATAATTAAGCCGAAATTCTAACTTACATATTCGATTCACACGATAGGAAAATCATAAATAAATAGCGATTATAATTCATACGCCTCCGATTTGGAATTACTAATGATTTAACCCTAGTTCTCTATTGAAATTATCTCTCGATCTCAACCAATAAAAAAATCATCAAAAACGGTGGCCAATCGTCTCAATTAAATAAGCACAAGTTAAACCACGAAGCATGAATCAAGAACAATCTATAAATGATCAGGAATTTCTAAACCCTGCGTAGAGAATGACAATTCAATCCATAAAACAATCAAATATAAGAATTAAATAAAATTTACTAACATAGAATCTTGGATTGAGCGTCAAACTCGCCGTCAATCCGTCGTCCCGATGTGAAATTACAATCAAATCAACTAAGACACATGTTCTAGGGTTCTTAAGGAGAAAAAAAATATGAAAAGGGGATAAAAATACGTCTAAAACAAGGGTTACAATAACAAAATTTGCATCCAAAAATTGCGCCAAGTGCCCACAGAGGATCCAACAGGCCCTAGGGTGAACCTTCTATCTCGGCCAAAGCCCAAGTTCTGTACTCCGCGCATGGCTCGCTCAGCCGGCGTTGGGGGCTTTGTTAGGGTTTGTATATCTCAATGCATTCTTTATGCTTCAGTTTCACTTTAAAAAAAATAAATATTTCTGTTGGGAACCCTTGAATAGTATATTAGTTTTAATGATGTTATTCAAAACAACACTTAGTTAAAATATGAAATCTTAAACCAAGTAATTGATGTTATCTTTTAAGGAACATCTAGAGTATTAAAGAAGCAGATGGCATAAATTCACTATCTGTATTATTCGTTCCAAGCTATCCTGGACTCATCAGTTACATATATTCTTAAGGCTTTAACTCATTGTAATGATGGCCTGTTAAACATTGAACAGATCGAAAAAATTGGAATCAGTTCACAAGTTTAACAGCTCGCTGTCTTTTTAGCCTTATATTAATTTTAGATTTCTTCTCGATTAGAGTTTACAAGATCAAAATTGTAAAAGGAAGTTTGAATTTTCAAACTTACTTATAGTGATCTATTTTTATCTAGCTGTATTAGAAAGTCTTGATGCACAGCGAGCTGCACTTCTGCAGACCGTTAAAGAACAGCGAGACAATGTGATTGTCTACAAAGAACAGCGAGATACAAATTGTCTATATGGAACAACGAGACAATGTAAAAACAGCTAGAGTCAAATATCGTAGGAAACAATATGCACCTGCTCATTAACAGCTAGAGCTATTGGAACAGCTAGAGCTCGTCTCAAAGATATGGTAAGGAACAATATGCATCTGTGGTAAGACAACGAGCTGTTATAATCCACACCATTACTACGGTGGACTGCCGACATACCTAAATTTGTCACAAGTCAACCACTCCATGTATTGTCACATCAACATCATGCATTAAGGAATGAAGTACAAGGATATCAAAATTCCAGTATGGTGAATCATTCCCAGTATGGCAATACATTGGGAAATCTCATGAAAGGTGGTAACCACTCTCATTGTGACAGCGCGTGCTTCAACAACACTGCCATGCATTTAATGCAGTCATTAATGCGATGAAGAAGGACATCTTCTTCTCCAACGGATAGTTTTCTTCAAGAGGCTATAAATACCACCTTCACCTCCAGGAATGAGTACGAGAATTCACGATTACAAAGCTCAAACTCTGCTCAAATATCTTCAAATTTTCAAAGCTCTAAAAGCACTCCTTCAAGCTCTAGAATTCTCTGAGTGTTTTATTATTCCTTTGAAGATAGTTTTCTGGAAATTTGCTGTTTACAAAAACCCAAGTTAGGATCTAGTTTTGATCCAAGATTTGTAAGATTTAGATTGTAGTTCTTCAATCTAAGAAGTGTAATCTCAAGTTGTTATCTAGATTTGATAAAGCTTGAGGCTCGTACTCAACGAGTAAAAAGAAAGGAGACATAGTAGATTTCGATCTAGTTTTGATCGAGCCGTGGACGTAGGGAAAGTTTATCCCGAACCACGTTAAATACCTTGTGTTCTTTCTTTCTGTTTTACTTCATTATCATATCCTTCATACTCTTGCATTAACTTGGTTGTGTTAAAAGATTGACTAAAGAAAACGTTTTAACCACAAAGAGCATTAACCACCGAATTCCGCATACAACATTAATCAAGGTTAACTTTCTTAAAGTTAATCTTATTAAGTGTTTCTTCTCACCTAAGGTGTATTTGAGCTAAGTTGTTTCTTCTTCACAAGAAGAAACCCTAAGCTAACCTAAGCTATCTTTATTTATAAACTGTGCTTAAGCCTTATACTTGAACTTTGAACAAGAAAACCCAAAAAGTTTAAATTGGTGTATTCCCCCCCCCCCCCATACACCAATCTAGCTCTTTCGGGACCAACAAGTGGTATCAGAGCAGTGGTCCATTTTGACCATTGTTTCTAATTCACAAGAGATTATCTCTGTGTGGTCATCTTGGATAGATCTAGAAAACGTTTTTCACAGCATATTGCACTTGCACTTATTTAACCATCTACCTTGAATCATGGAAGGACAAATGGCTAGGGCTTGTGAGGATTTCTCTATAGCTGGATATGAAGATTGGAGCTTCAGACTGGAGATGTGTCTTAGAGCTCATCACATCAAGATGTGGTCCGTTATCACAAATGGACCAATCAAAATCATGAACAAACATTCTGCTAAGATTAAAGATGGAAAGGGACCCACTCCCACCGTTGAGTTGGCCGAAAAAGAAAAAGACATGGACGACTACACAACGGAGGAAAAGAAAGAAGCAAGTCTAGACGACTTTGCTAAAGGTTTAATCTCAAGCACAGTAAGAGGAATCTACTTGGCCAAAATCCGACGTCTCAAAACAGCCAAAGAGATATGGGATGTGCTACGAGACATAAGCATGGGATCCTACGTGATTCAAGAAAACAAGCTGTCCATTGCTTGCAACAAATACGAAGAATTTAAGATGAAGCAGGGAGAAACTATTGCCCAAATGAAGAACAGGTTCACTGAAATCCTGATTGAGATCGATGCAATAGACAAAGACAAGTATACTCAACGCGAAAAGAATCTCAAAATCATTCGCGCTCTACCTGCCAGTTGGGAAATTTATTCTGCAATGCATCCCATGTTGCCTGAATTCAACTCTCTTACTATTGATTCCTTATTCGATTTACTAACGGGCAATGAGTACGAAATCAATCGTATTCATGGTCATTCATCTTCTTGAAAAACATCTCTCGCAGGAACAAAAGAAAAGGAAACTGCCTTCAAAGCAAAGCAGAAAGAGAAGGAGGTGGAAAAGAAGTTTCCACCTGTTGTGATAGTAAATGAGTCCTCTAGTTCTGATGATGAAAACTACCCCACCAAGAACTACTTTGAAGAATACTCACTCATGGCTCAACGATTCCAGAAAATGGAGCTAAGGGCAAACCGATACAAGCGTCTATACAAGGAGAACAATAGAAATTTCAAAGGAAGAGATCGACCGGAGAAGAGGAATGAGGTAAAATCTACCTCATATGTTAAAGCTGACCTATCTGAATTTTCCTGTTTTAAATGTGGTAGGAAAGGTCACTTCAAAACAGACTGCCCCGATATCTCCAAGGCAGAAAGAGAAGAACCCAGAAGCAAGCGAGACAAAAAGCTTCGAGAACAACGGAAAGCAATGCTTGCTGAAGAACAAGCTGCTCCAAGCACATTAACGGATAGCTCTACCGACAACGATGAAGCCTTTTTAGCAAATGAACTGGATCTTGAATGAGATGAATGTCTCATGGGTCATGACAACGGACTCGACAGCAATGAGGTAGAAAATAATTATTCTTCTCCTATTTCTAACTCACCTTTATATGATTCGGGTGAAGAAGAAGAGATAAATGAAGAAGATGAAGACGATCTGTCCATTGAAGACTTCACCAAGCTCATGGAAGATCATGCAAGATTGAACAAGATGTTCAAACATGCGATAAAAGAGAATGGGAGAATGGCAAACACCATTCAAGAGATGAAAGAAATCAGCAGCTCATTCAATGATAGGGAAAACGCTCTACTCAAACAACTCAAAGACAAAAGCGAAGAAAACTACACTTTGAATGCCAAGATTTCTGATCTCATTGATCGAGAAGCTTCCGCACAATGAAAAGTCGATGATTTGAGTGCCATGGTAAACCACTCAATACACAAGAAGGAGGATAGGATTCAACTCATCAACGATATGCAAAGAAGAGCTGCAGATCGTACTGGACTTGGATTTAATGGAGTTGACAAAGGTCCACCAAAAGGAAACTTTGTCAAAGAGAAGGGAAAAGATAAGATAATAAATCTCCACAACAATGCGAGACAACCACAAGCTATCCTAATCAAGGATCAAAATCAACGACAACAAAGGTTCACCACTCAAGGGATTGAGTTTCAACAAAGGAAGCAGACTGCTCAAAAGTTTGATCAATCTGTTCATCAAAATAACCATCAGCGAAATCCCAAATTATTCAACCAGAAGCAACTGCACGTGAACAGATCGAGACAACCATCTGTTCCCTACGAACAAACTGCTCCCAAGAGACATGTGTCTACTCAATCTCCTGCCAAGAAAAAAGTTATATACATTGATTTTAGTGGCAAACAAATCAGACCTTCACAGAATGTTACTATTGTTAGACAAATTTGGGTTCCAAAGGGAACCATGTCTACTAACAAAGCACCCTCCTTCAGTAGGGTAGCTAAATAAAACTTCATTGCAGGTTAGGAAATCAAGAAGAAGAAGAGATGCAGCTCGGGGCGCAGTATGGATACTAGACAGCGGATGTTCAAAGCATATGACTGGCGATAAAGAGCTGTTGACCAACTACAAAGAAAGCTATGGACCAATTGTAACTTTTGGAGGTGACTCAAAAGGATATACAAGAGGCTATGGTGATCTACATGTTGGTTACACAATTATTAAGAATGTTTCTTATGTTGAAGGCTTAAATCATAATCTATTCTCTATTAGTCAATTTTGTGCTAATGATAAAAGAGTAGAATTTACCGCTAATAAATGTCTAGTGAAGAACTTGGAAGGAGAAGAAATTCTTCTTACCGGAATTTTGCAGGACAGATTGTACATTGTACAATGGAATGAACAAAATGACATATGTCTTGTAACTGCATCAAGCTCTACCACCAGCTGGTTATGGCACAAACGCTTAAGCCACATCAACTTCAAATCAATCAACAAGCTGGTCAAAGACAAACTGGTCGAAGGTCTACCAAATCAAAAATATGACAAAGACCATGTATGTGAAGCTTGCCAAGCATGAAAACAAACAAGAGCATCTTTCCCAACCAAGGCAGCGCACTCCACTACCAGAATATTAGAACTTCTACATCTAGACCTTTTTGGACCTGTATCTCCATTAAGTGTAAATGGTAGAAAGTATACATTAGTTGTTATTGATGACTTCTCTAGATTTACTTGGGTTATTTTTATGTATAAGAAAAGGGAAACCCTTGAAAAGCTACCTGATCTTCTCAACAGATTATCAAATCAAAAAGAGAAATCTATCATCACAATTCGATCTGATCGGGGGACTGAATTCATAAATCAAATGATCGAAGCTTATTGCTCAAAGATGGGAATACAACATCAAACATCAGCAGCTCGTACGCCACAACAAAATGGAATTGTGGAAAGGCGCAACAGATCGTTAAAGGAAGCAGCTAGAACCATGCTAAATGAAGTCAATCTTCCAAAGAAATTCTGGACAGAAGCAATCAACACCGCCTGCTACACACAGAATCGATCTGTTGTCACTTTACGTCATGGAAAAACCCCATACGAGCTGTGGAATAACAGGAAGCCTCTTCTAACTTATTTTCGGTCTTTCGGATGTAAGTGTTACATTCACAATAATGGGGAAACTCAATTAAAGACATTTGATAGCAAAATTGATCAATGAATATTTTTAGGATATTCTGACATTAGTAAGGCTTATCGTGTTTTTAATAAGCGAACCCTTATTGTTGAAGTAACACCTCATGTTGTATTTGACGAAACTACTTTCGAGGTGTCAGAAACAGATGATAATCAATCAAACAAGAATTCGCCCTCTTCCACTCTTAAGAACTCCGAAAGTCAATTAATAGATGATATTTTACAATGGAGTCCAAGAAAAGAGGGAGAAGAAGAAGATTGTCCACCTGCT
>JAPKLX010000089.1:554326-584820 GCA_026898415.1 Leonotis leonurus
ACTAGACTCCTCGATAGATGAAATTTTCATATTGTACCTTTCGGGTAAAGATCTCATCATCTTACTTATCAACCTCTCATTAGCAATTGGTTCTCCAAGTCCAACAGCCTCATTTGCAATCTCACTTAACTTTTCATAGTATGATGGAATGGTTTCATCTTCTTGCATTCTCAACATCTCAAATCTCGTAATCAACCTCCTCATCCGTGTTGCCCTGGCACTCGCTGATCCCTCACATTGTTCCTGCAATATAAGCCAGGCATCTCGAGCCTCTGTGCAATTAGAGATCAAGCGAAAACATGGGACATCAACACAGATAAAAATAGCATTTAAAGCTCTAGCATTGAGATTAGAGATAAGTCTCTCTTCAGCAGTCCACTGATTCTCATGTTTGTTGGTGACAACATCATTCACCGTTTCTCGTGGAGGAGTCCAACCATTTAAAACAGCAAGCCACGCACGCTCATCAATAGATCTGATGTACATTGTCATGCGAGACTTCCACATGTCATAGTTTTTTCCACTACTATCAAGTGCCGGAGGTCGAACGGAAGCGTTAGAAACGTCCATCAGTAGTAATTTCGCACACAGGAACGGTCTTAGTTCGTCAAGAGCCCGCTCTGATACCAATTGAAAGAATTCAGTGCCTGAATTACTACTGGTTAACACTGTGTGAATGTTAGTATAGTAATGTTACGAGTAATGTTAATAACATTCCAAGTAACATGCAACGGAAAATAAATAACACACAGGATAATTTTGCGGGTTATGAATAACCCGCGTTGCCTCACGGCAACCAAGCTCTATTGCAACTTAGAACAGATTACAGAGAGTTACACCAGGAAACCTATCTACGGATTGCACTACCGCCTATGATAAAATCACCTAGTCTAACACTGCAAACTGAATGTTACAACAAGCAAAACAGTCGATCCTAACATCGAACAAATAACCTGAACAGTGCAAGACGACTCGGTCTTCAACCCCACCCTTGCTTGCCTAGCAATACCATGGTCGATGTTTACAGATTAGCTGCCTAACACCACCTCAGTTTAAGCGTGGTTGAAGGTGCGTTTCAGGAAAAATGACGAATCGAAAGGGGTGGAAGATATCTCTCTGATTACGGCCTCTCGAAACGTACTCGTGAATGAGACTTCTTGCAGCTTTTATAGAGAAGCATTTCATGGTCTTCAAGTATCAAATCCCACGTCCAAAGCCCTCCAGTAACCGCTGCAATCCACTCCAGAAAACTGCTGCAGAATGTTAGTGGAGATCATGCTCCTGAAAAATAGGAACTAACAGCCCATGATCTTCAATCCATGATTTCACTAACTTCCACTTATTCAAACGAGTTCAAACTGCAGCCCATGTTTATTAGTGTAACCAAGAATATAGGGAACGTGAAGGAAGACAAAGATTACATATATACAGTTACGTTTGGAGAGTCGAAGTTCAGCTTCAAGGTAGACTCCAGGAATGTTGACTGTACCCAGATGTTACCAACATCAGAATGTTACTTACATGCTATCCAACATTGCTGGAGTCAACATTGACTCTAACAGTTATTATTTTGATTTTTGTAAAATAAATTATGTTGTGCATCGCAAGGACGCAATATTACTTTATTCGTCCCATGAAAAGAGATTTGATTTAATTAAATTTATAATAATTTTTTATCAAATCAAGTCATTTTTATTGATAAAGAGAGAGTATGAAACAATAAATTAGGCCGAATATTTAATTAAACAAAGTTATGAAACATATATTTGGACAAGTTAATTCATCCTACCATGTCGAAATATGAGTAGTGTGTTGCAGAGGTTTTGTTGTGGAAAGAAATAACAATTAAGGCTTCAACTTTTCATTATAATTTAATTGTAATTACATTAAGAAATGCGGCGTGATTTCCAGTAATGACTATTGAATTTGAGAGCTTTAGCTAATCACAAAATCGAAACCATTTTCTCCGACCAATTCAATTTTTTTCTCACAGCAACACTTCACCCACTATTTCCCTTCTGATCTAAGCTTCCCTCCCCAAAATCCTCCTCCGAATCAGCACCGATTCTGAAATCCCGATATTTTCTTGAAGAAAAAGAAGAAATTCCGATAAAAAACACAAAATTTAGTGATGAAGCGAGCTCACATCAACCGTAAATGCTCATCGCCCCTTGTTTTCGCCTCCGTTTCAGCCCTCATACTGATTTTTATCTCCATTGTATCCCACCTCAAATCCACTAATTCTTCCTTTCCGGTTTCCGACTCGGATCCCGCTGACCTGCCTGAGTTGCCGCGATTCGCCTACTTCATCTCGGGTACAACCGACGACAGCGGGAGGCTGAGGCGGCTGCTTCAGGCGTTGTACCATCCCCGAAATTACTATCTTCTCCACCTCGATTTGGAGGCCTCTGACTCCGAAAGGCTCGACCTCGCTAAGTATGTCAAGTCCGCACCGGTGATTCGGAGGTTCAAAAACGTGATGGTGATGGGGAAGGGCGATTTGGTCACTCCTAAGGGCCCTACCACGATGGCTTCCACGCTGCACGCCATTGCCATTCTGCTCAAGCAGCCCAAGCGCTGGGACTGGTTCGTTAATCTCGGAGCTTCCGATTATCCGCTTATGCCTCAGGACGGTGAGCTTTTACTTTTTGTTCTTTCCACTCTAAAATTAGTTGTAGATGTTTATTTTGTGATTTTTGCATAATGTGGATTGATCTGCGGTTGTGGCGTTTCTTATTCATGAGAAAGTTCGAGTATGAACATTGCCATATATTATTGTGTAAATTGTGCTTATTCATGCTATCTATGCATAGAGAAATTCGGAGGTGCGATTTCAGTTGCAGATATAAAGACATGGAAAAATTGGGTTTCATAATGTATCTATGTAATTCTCTATTTCTTTCTTCATGTGTAGCATCTATTAAGCTCTGCAGATAGTAGTGGAATATGTAATCAGATGTTGATCACGCCTTGTGTTCGGCTTGCCACTTCTGTCACCTATATAATTTACTCTCTGTTCTTAACTATCAACAATCTTGTTTCTTTGTTATAGATATGCTGCACATTTTCTCATACTTGCCTAGGGATCTGAATTTCCTTGAGCATACTAGTGACTTTGGTTGGAAAGAGTAAGCACTAGACTAATGCCCTTAACTTGACACTATCGGCCTTATATTGGCTGAGATGGCCTGTTTGTTCGATTATATTGATGCTACATCTTATTTAAGTGATCCCTATTTGCGTTTTATTTGCAGACACCAAAGAGGTAGGCCTATAATTATAGATCCTGGTCTATATCACTCGAAGAAATCTGGTGTTTTCTGGGCCAAAGAGAAAAGATCGTTGCCAGCTTCTTTCAAGTTGTTCACTGGTAACTCCACAAGTCTTTTAGACTATAGACCGATTTTCTCACTTCATACATGTGAAACTATAGCTAATTAAATATGATTTCATTTATTATTCCTGTATATAATCTAGCAGTTTATAGTCTTATACGTTCACAACTATTCATTTTACCTGTTGATGAAGTAGCTGTAAGCCAGTAACTATCATCATGCGTCCGACTTAGTGTTGTGCACGTAGATGTATCATGTCTAGGTGCTGATAATGTAGATTCTCTAACTCCTAAAATTTGAGTCTTTTAAGAATTGTTTCCTCAGCAATCGTTTGGTTCTGCGCTTCTTTTTTGGCGCGAAAATCAGGCAACTTTTGAATTTGGGGGAATCTGGAATTTGAATCAAGTCTAGCTCTGCTGATATATTAAGGACTTACTTGCTAGACCAGAACAAGATTTTAATGGTTCACTTATATGTATTCTTAGAATTATTTATTGTAGGATTGATTGAACAGTTTTTTCGGGAGCCTTTAATTTAGTATGATTGATTTTGGACACCTTATTCTCTGATCGAACTTCTGCATAGCTCACTCAGTCACTCTACATGTGGAAGTGCCATTTGTATACTATTATCATGTTAAATGATAAACTGTATGCGAGAAATAAGCCATACTTGCATGTATGATGAATGCAAATATTAGTAGATTGTCGCTCCTGAAGTGACAATTGAAATTTTATCGCTACCAAAGTTACTTAATTTTGTTATGGAGACATGATATGTTAGAACTTAGAAGACTCGTCATAAATTCCACAAAATCATCACATGTAAAGAGTAATTTGATCCCCACATAACTAATTTTGGAGCATAATCATTTGTAGACCATACTATAAAGGGTGTTATAGGGACTAACTTCCAGATCTAAATTAGAAACACAATCACCCCCTAAACATAACCTCACACCATTAGACTTCCCCTTTACCTTAGTAATGCTGACTCTCCCTCTACATAGAGTTCCAATGGATATTGGGTCCATGCGTAATTTATCTTTTCACTATGGCTTTCCTCAGGTTCTGCTTGGGTTGTTCTTTCAAGGTCGTTTCTCGAGTTTTGCATCTGGGGATGGGATAATCTCCCGCGCACTCTTCTCATGTACTACACAAACTTCCTCTCTGCTTCTGAGGGATATTTTCACACCGTGATGTGTAATCACAAACATTACCAGAACACGACGGTGAACCATGACCTGCATTACATAAAGTGGGAGGATACTCGGAAGGAACAGCCTATGAATTTGACCCTAGATGACTTTGAGAGGATGGTTGAGAGTGGAGCCCCGTTTGGTCATAAAATCGAGAGCAACGCTGTCCTTGATAAAATCGACAGAGTACTGCTTAGAAGATCTGTCAACGAGTTTACACCGGGAGGTTGGTGTGTGGGTAAACAGGATCCATGTGTGGCTTATGGTAGTTCAGATGTGACTAGACCATCTTCAAGTTCTAAAAGGTTGGAGAGGCTTGTGATTAAACTTCTTGATCCTGATAATTTTCGCTTAAAACAATGTAAATAATTTATTGTTAACCTGAATTGATATATCATATTATTATCATTATGTGTGGTGTGGGTGTCAGCTTTGTTCTTATATTCTTATTCTTCTCACTTATCATATCATCATATCATTTTATCCCAACCTCTGGCCTTTCTCTTATTCATTTATATTTCAAATTACCCAGATTTTTCATTGTCTCCATTTTATCTAGAAACAATGGAAGGACATTTTTGAAACTCAAAAAATGATAAATGAATATGGTAATTCAAACTTAAAACCCCTGATCTTGGTTGTGCGGCCATATTTTTCGGAAACGCTGGTTACAATTTGTGAACCGTTGGTTCGGTTTGAAGTACAGATTTGGCGTTATGCCAATGGTTCACATTATTAATTTTATTTATTCATTCAATTTTCTTTATATTTTCTGATACAATTGTAAAATATAAACATCAAATAAGTAAGGCACATAATGGAAAAGGTATATCATAATTCATGTGAAATAAATTCTTCATATGTTTATTTAATTTGTGTATTGATATATGCAGTAGTTGAAGTAGACATCGTATTTTAGAGGTATTCATGGTTTAAGCAATCCAATAATATATATGTTTGGTGAATATATATATCATGATGCACTCTACAAAATAAATTAAACATTTTATATAATTCTAGTATGTAAATTAAAGCTATAGGTATATAATAATAATAGTCAATAGATATAGTAAATGACGTTTCTAAATGTTATAAATTGATAAAATGAGGTGTGCATATATAGATAAAATTATAAATAAATATGAGAAAAATACAAATGAATTTTTAAAGGCATAATTGTCTGTAAATACAAAAACTATCCATGTTTTCTAGTATTACACCTCACCTATAAAATCATTTTAAATACGTTAACTATGAATTTGTAGTAGAGCTGTCAAAATTGGTCCAAAAGGCCCCGTCCAATGGGCTTACCCGGCCAACCCGTAAGTAGGGTCGGGTTGGGCTCAAAATATAGAAGCTCAAAAAATTTTGGGCCGAACTAGCCCAGTCCATTGGCCCGGTGGGTATATGGGCTTTGGGCCAAAAAAGCCCGATGGGCTTCGGGCCAATTTGGTCCCCTATACTTTAATTATTATTTTGATTTTTTTTTACAATATCTACTATACATTGCTCTCATAATGATTATATTTTTAATATATTATAATTTAATTAATATTTATTTATGATAATTTTTTATACCATTTAAAAATATTATATTTTATTTGATTTTGTTACAAAATTAGTTATGTACTCTAATTAATACTAAAATAAAATAACAAACTTACAATAAATATAATATTATATTAGATTTATATCTTGATGTCATCTTTTTATTTATTTTATAATTTTAAAAAATATAATTGATCCACATTATATTTTGAATTTATAAAAATAAAATTTTAATTTATGGGCCAATTTGGCCCAGTGACCCGTAATGGGCGGGTATGGACTTGAATTTCAATAGCCTGCACTAATTTTGGACCAGTCCGATCCGACCCGTAATATGACACTAGCCTGGTGGACCGGGACGGGCTGGTCTGACCCGAATACTTTGACAGCTCTAATTTGTAAGAATTGATTATACGACACTTTATCAAGTCAAAATTAGGTTTATGTGGATCGTTTCTTTAGTGTTAAAACGCGTCCGATTTGAATTTAAGTTTAAATATATAATTTATTTGGCATTAAAACATTGTCGTTAAGTCTGAATCATTAATACTCAATGCATCCACATAAGTCAATATTTTACTGAATTATGTTTGATAAACTTAATTACTACAAATTGATATTTAATGTATTAGAAGTCAGATTTTATAGGTTTTCTGCAATAAAAAAACGTAAATAATTTTTATATTTACATACAATTATCCCTATCTTAAATGACTAACCGTAGGTTCAACCGGCTAATTTCCAATTTCAAAAGCTTTGAACCTTAATCGGCCCTTTATCTCATGTTTTCGGTTCCATTAAGCTAGACGGGCTTTCTAATTTTTTTTGGATATATAAACAATTCCATAAATAAAAACACAAGTACAATCAGGGCCCAACTAAGTGGGAAACGTGAAATAACTTGATGCCATAGAGAACCGACAAGTGGGTTACCCATAACATCAAGCTGGACTTAAAGAACAACAAAAGAACAAGCCTAAGCAAAAGGAAACAAAGTTCCAAAATAAAGTCCAAAAATCACATGGGGCCAAAATAAAGATGTGGGGCTAACTAGCTAAAGGCTAGGCAAAAACAAGAAAAAATACTAAGGGATGAGTCATCAAATCTTGGAGTGGGCCACTTGCCATGGGTTCATGACGCGGCAGGTTTGTGCCATGGTCTTAATGTCGCGGTTGGGGATGCACCAAGGGCAACATGTCAGGGCAGGGGCGCGCCATTGGCTCTGGGACTCGGCGAGTGCGCGCCATGAGCACCTGGTCCGGGCAGGTGGTGCGCCATGGGTGCCAGGTCTCGACAGGTGGCGCGCCGTGTGCATCAGTTCTCGGCCGGGGGCTAGCAATAGGCGTTGGGTGCCAGCGGGATCAGGCCATGGGCGCTGGGATTTGGCTAGGACATGCCCATGGGTGCCGGTGTCTCGTTGTGGGGCTCGCCATGGGTGTGGCGTACCAAGGGCGACATGTCTCGGCAGATGGCGTGGCCATGGGCAACATATCTCGGCAGGTGGCGCGCCATGGGTGCAGTGCCTCGGCGGATGCGTGCCATGGGCTCCATGTCACGACAGGAGCACGCGCCATGGGCGGCAAGTCTCGGCAGGGGCACATGTCGTGGGCGGCAAGTCTCGGCAGTGGCACGCGCCATGGGAGGCAAGCCTAGGCAGAGGGCGAGCCAAGGCCGTGTCACTCGGCATGTGGCACGCCAAGGTGCGAGAGAGGCTATCTGGATGGTGCAGGGTTGGAATAATAGGCATGCGTCAAGGCCAGGAGCTCGGTCAGGGTAAAATAGACATTTTACCCAAAAAATATGTCTGAGTTGTCATTCCAATGTCTATTCCTGTCACTTCAGATTTTTTTATTTTTGACTACTATAAGGGGGAAGGCTGAAGGTGCCACTTGGGCATGTGGCACTAGAGGTCAAGCCATGGCTCGGGCCATGCCTCGGCCATCATGGGGCGCTTAGCTCGAGAGCACGCCAAGGGTTGGAAAAATCGACGATGGTCCGGCGCCAGCTCCGGCTGTGCTCCGACGACTAGGCGGTTGGTCCCTCTTTCTAGCCGAGGCCTATGTCCAAAGGTAGAAATAAACTGCGTTTTCGAAATTCGACCCTGAAAATGATGAATCCAAGGCCTAAGTTGCCTTATATAAAAGGTCCGGGGATGGAATAAGGGAGCACGCACTCGGTCGTGCAGGCGGTGCGAGATGGTAAGAGATTGAAGCCACGGGGCCAACGGCGCACGCACTCCGTCTTACGGGCGGAGCTTAATTCTAAGGATTGGGGCCACGGGGCCAACGGAGCACACATTCGGTCATGCTGGGGGAGCTTGACTCTAAGATATGAGGCCACGGGGCCATTGGCACACACACTCGGTCGTGCGGGCGGAGCTTAATGCTAAGATTGTGGCCATGGGGCCATCGCCACACTCACTCGGGGGTGCAGGTGGGGCATGGTATAAAGAATTGGACCATGGGGCCATTGGCACACGCATTAGATCATGCGGGCGGAGCTTTTTATTAACAATGGGTCACGGGGCCAGAGGCGCACGCACTCGGTCGTGATGGCGGTGCAAGATACAAAGAAAAGGGGAGTTATGGGGCCAATGGCACGCGCACTCGGACGTGCGGGTGGAGCTGGACCAAATATGATGGGTTGGCTAGGGTCAAAGAGCTTAACTAGTGGGTGGGCTGATGGAACAAAATCAAAGGACAGAAGGCAATAGTCTTGGGGCCGGTCCCAACCCCACGGTAACTAAAAAGATAAGTCACGACAAAAGAGGCAAGCAGGGAAAGCAACAAGCATTGGCCAAATAAACCATACCAACTGCAGTTCACTCAAACTCAACCAGGCCCCAAATGCTAAGAATTAAAAATTTATAAGCTCTCTAGGGAAGGTATGGTAAAGTACCTTGTAGACATGCGTCTTGATTTGCATAATAAGGTCCATCGGGCTAAGCCGTCTACCCTCAAAGATTGTTTTATTACGGGATTTCCAAATGCAATAAATAGTGCAAGTAAATGCAATCCAGCGAGCCTTCTTAAGGATAGCATTCTCTCGAAGAGCTTTTTTGCTCCATTTTGTTGCACTAAGGAGCATTGTTGACCTATTCGGTAATTCAATCTAGCTACGAATATTATTCTAGATAATTTTGGTGAAGCCACAATCAAAGAAGAGGTGCCCAATAGCGTATGGGCTAGTACAAAAGCAGCAAAATGGATCAACATCAAGAAAACTGAGTTTATCCCTAGTTAGGATACAGCCTTTGAAGCGAGCCAAGATATGAAAGCAAATTTTGGGGGGGATAAATTGCTTCCAAATGTCCTTCTTCCAAGGTTGGACTTGCCCCTTATCCCGAAGCAAGTTGTAAACAGCGGATGTTGAAAGCCCTTTGTCGGTACAAATGGATTGGAGATAAGCAATGGCATTAGGAATGTCGCCAGGTGTTTAGCCTAAAGTGTGTACTCTAGGTTCTCGCAAATTATTACGAGGTTGATTGCATGTAGCAAGCTAACCCCGGTCGGATCTCGATGGAAAGCTTAACAGGGCGTTCTAATCCTAAGTGTTATTAAAGCAAGAAGAAGAAATCCTAAACATTCTAACAAAGATAAACCGAAGGAATAAGAAATAAACAAAAGCAATTATAAATGAATCCCAACGGATTGAAGCTTTAGGATAAGATGCTCGACTCCCATTTAATGTCTAATTGATCATGCATTCATACTCGATTAGGAACACCAGAGGTTGCTTAGCAACTAACTTTCGTATTCATATACTAAGCCGTGATCATCACTTTCGTATTCAGTTCACACCTCTAATAATTACTTCATCTCATATAAATTATTATTCTATGCGTTTCCGATTAAGAATAATGTTGATTAACTCTAGGTCTCATGTCAAGCAAATGATCAATCTACTTAACATAAACATATGAATTTAATGGTGATCAAGCATTAAATTCCATACAAAACAAGTTAATCAACGAGCATACATCAATCAAACATCGAATAAACACACAAACATCCAATTCAAGTAAGATCTAACCAAGCATTATATACAAGGTAGAATCATAAAAAGGAAACCATAAGAAGGAAACTTACTACTTGAAAAGTAAGGATCCAAACTCGGAATCCGCTTCAATCCATCGGAATTCTTTAATCCTAAACTAGAAAAGCAGTAAAAACTAAGTTTTCTAGAGGTTCTAGTTACATGGGGGGAGAGAGAGAGGTAAAATGACGCTCAAAACGAGTTTAAATCCCGCACAGAACTGCCACCCAGCGGTCGCTGGCCTGTGCTTTCTGCCGCTCTGCAATTGTGTTCCCAGCGATCGCTGGCTGCACGGTCAGCTGCCTTGTGCTCTTCTTCTTCTTCCCGTTCCATGCTTGTCTCGCCTCTTCCTCGTTCGGCTCTGCACCAACGACCTCGTCTGCACCAATCTTAACTCAAATCATCCTTTTTCACTTCATCCTACAACAAACATAACCAAACAAGAACCGGCGTAAAAATGGACTAAAATAATACGAAAAAGATAAAAATAAAGACATAGACACAACAGCACAATGAGTTAAAATGTAACAAAAACACACTAAACATCAGGTGACATAGAAGCTTATCTCGAATGCAAGCAATTTTCTTGAGAAGCACTGAGTCACGGATCTTAGGTTGCCATTCCCAAATGCTAGCGTTGCCAATATAGACGTGTTTAACCCATTGAATCCATAATGTGTCAGCTTTAGAGTGGATGTTCCATAAGATCCGTGCAAGGAGTGCGTCGTTCCATGTGGTTCCATCACGAAAGTCGTCCTCCTTCGTCCTTAGTGTGGCACAGCTGCTTCCAAGCCACTAAGGCCTTTTTCGAACCCCAAAAAAAAGACACGAAAAATAGTAGCGATTCTATCAATCACGGATTGAGGTAGAGGGAAGATCAGCAACCAATAACACTCGATACCTTGGGCAATAGACCTGATGAGTTCGGCTTTACCAACATATGATAGAGAATTGGTTGTCCATGCATGGGTATAGCTAGATATTCGGTCAATAAGAGGAGCGTAGTGCACAACATTGAGCCTCTGAGAGTGAAGTGGAATGCCAAGGTATCTGACCGGAAGGGTTCCAATAGAGCAATTAGTCATTGCTTGAATATCATTCAACTCTTGCCCATGAATGGCGGCTGTGAAGAATGATCACTTCAATTGATTCATAGCCAAACCAGACTTGACTTTAAAGTCATTCAATGTATCCAAAATAATACGCGCCGAGATATAGTTGCCTCTACTGAAAATCATAAGGTCATCGGCAAAGGCCAAATGACTAATTCAAAACACTTCACATTTCGGGTGGTAATTGAAATGTGACTCCTCCGTCGTGTTGGCTTTGAGGGATCGTGAAAGATATTCAAGACAAAGAATAAAGAGGAAAGGAGACATGGGATCCCCTTGTCCAAGTCCACGTTGCCCTTTGAAGTATCCATAAAAGCTACCATTAAGAGAAATGGAGTAGCTTGGTGTACAAACGCACTCCAAGACCCATCTAACGAAACAAGGAGGGAATCCAAGTCCTCCCATGACCTCTTCCAAGAAATTCCATGAGGCAGTATCATACGCTTTGCGGAGGTCAATCTTGAACATGTAACGTGGGAAGATGCGCTTCTTGGAATAATGTCGAATAAGCTCTTGCGCAAGGAAGATGTTGTCAGTGATATTCCGACCATGAATGTATGCAGATTGGGCACCATTAATGATTTTGTTCATGATGCTAGAGAGATGATCCTAGATGATTTTGGTGATGACCTTGTAGGTAATATTGCAGCAAGCTATAGGACGGTAGTCAGCCGGACCCCCTAGGTTATCAGATATATGTTCGAATTATACAAACTATGACCTAAATTTACAAATATATATATATATATAGGTGGTTTCAGGTAAAAAAAATGGCAGTTGGTATAGTCCATTTATTTTACTAGATCCAACGGCTTATATGAATCCCATGAAATTCGAAATTAACCCCTCTTGGACATGTTGCATTGTTAAACAACAATGCAACAAGGGTAAATATGTTCGTTAATAGGTTGATGGGTTTATGAATTATATTAAAATTTATTTTTATCCTATTAATTACGGAACTGACTAAAGTAAGTTACTCAAACCATAGTCAACTACCATAATCAATTACATTCTGCAAAAATTCTCTAACGCTGCACGCTTCACCGGTTCCGACGATGCTCCCCACACCTTTGCGAAGGTCACTACGATGTATGGCTCCCGGCGATGAAGACGACGACTTCTAGAGCCCATCCAGACCTGATGAAGTAACGGTGCAAGCTTCCCGTAAAACAAGTGCAACCTCCCGGAGAAGACTTATTACAAACAGTGAAGATTAGTATATTATTGCATTCTCTAAATGGGTGACTAAACATTTTGAAGATGATTTTGCTAAATAAAAATTAGGACTTTCTGTAAAATAGTGAACAGAATCAATTTTTTTAATTTGACTAACTATGATTTGTGGTATATTTTGGGTTTTTTATTTTATTTTTACTTCTGAAACAATTAGTTTTCGAACTTAGAAAATAAGGTTTGAGTTGTTTGGAATCATAAATCTTGTGGTTTGTTCATTTTGTTTTCTATGGACGATTATTGTATTGAATGGTTGGTTCTTTGTGTTTTTTGGATTTTTTTTCATTTTTTTCATTGAACTCAAAATGATTACAAATGCAATGCAGTAATAAGAAACAGACGTATTAGTGTAGTCCCTTATGATTGATATGCTCTGCACAATATAAAATGTATTATAAAATGCAATTTGATTTATGAATGGGAAAAACAACAATTTCTTTATTCAAATATTATTAATATGCTATGTTGGGCTCTTATATGGTTACACATGGGCAAGTATTTATCTTTTGTTTAAAAATATTAATGGTTGCATTGATTTAGATGAATATGTGCATTAACATCTAATGAATATTGCACCATTGTGCTCAAGGAGATTTAAATTTGGTTATGTAATTATTTTAGAATGAATTTATGTAGTCTGTTACATTGAAATATTTTTGTAGATGCATTCTCATATAATGATTATTGCATTAAGATTAACATTTAAGATTATATAATATACTACTAGGAAAATAGTTATACATAACACTGATTAGATAACGCTTTATTTTAATAATGTGCGTCTTTTTAATTTTTATAACGGTTTTAAAATAAATTGTTATGTATGTTTGTTTATCTTAACGCTTACTAACACTTTTTTATAAACAGTTATGTATTAAACATAACACTTTTGGAGAACTATTATATACAAGCGTTACTAATAATATTAATTTATAACAGATTTAAAATCGTTATGTATTATTCATGAAAACTAATATATATTATGAATTAAACATAAAAACTCATTTGACGGGTTTAATTCACTCTCTCCCTCCCTTCAAACCCACTTCAATATTCCTTTGCCCAAATTGCTCTCATACTCCAAAATTCCAGCAACACCATTTTCAAGCCTTACAAAATTCCTTCTTTTCCGATTCATTTTTCAATTTGCTTTGCATCACATATTAATTAAAATTCTTAATTAAAACTCCAGCAACACCATTCAAACCCAAATTCCAGCTCATGAAATCCCTAATTTCACACACCCGCAAACGGTACCTTGGTGGCCGGATAAAGTGATAGGTCATCGATTCTCTAACATTCAATCTCGCTACATCTCCGGCTAAACCACGCTTCCACTTGGTAGATGTGAAGTTGTGTTTGTTTGAAGGCACTTCTTCAAAAATATGCAAATCGGGCTCCTAAATTCGCAAATCGGTCGCCCCAAATTTTGCATTCCATTGCGTCCACAGGTTGGTCCTTCAGTCACGCCGTCTCCTAGTGGTTGTAGATTAACTATTTTCATGTATTGATGGATTTATAATTTATAAATTTTGTAGGCGATTCAAAGGATTGAAGGAAGTATTTTAATTGCAAAATGCATAATTTTTTGTCTTTGTTTCTCATGTATAATTTGGAATCTTCGTTTCTTCCTTTGGGGTTGTATAAACTATTTTATTTAGCAAATTGTGGTGTCATTCCCATAATTAAGGAGAAAGGTATATTTTGATTATAGTAAATTTAGGATATTTCTATTTCAATTTACTTTTATTAGTTGTTGGTGCATTCTTGTTGTTATTGAAGTTGTAGGTTAATACTAAGAAATTAATAGGAATATTTGTAGCAAGTACAATATGAGGCTAATTTTCTTTAGTAAGATCTATATTATCTAATTAATTATCAATGGTTCATTTTTATCAATTTTGAATCACCAAACATTTATTATTATGTATTAACGAACCATAATTTTTGTTATCTCGTATATTTACTTAATGACTACATGGAGATTATATTATTGTAGGATTCTTGTAAGTTTAATATTGTAGGGTTAGCCGATGAAGAGGCTCAAAAATATGAAAAGTCTTCCAGAAATCATGAAAGAAGAAAAATACTTCATATGAAAATGCAAGGAACACATTTATGAAATAAAATTTATTCTTTGATGCATATTGCTTTCTTGAAACATTGATCAATGGTATGGTGTGCGGTGAAGGAGCATTTATAGACTTTATAGCTAGATGAAGTGAATAATATATGATGTATCTTTTTATTTAACTTTGCTTCTTTTTATTATTCAGTGTAAAATGTATTGCATAATGAAATATAATTATAGATGTTACTATTTGATATTCAGGACATATAAGTTAAATTGTTATTCGTGAATTACGAATTGCTTGAACTTATAACCATAATATAGTTTGAAGTTTTATTGATGATGGATTGGATAGGCTGATGTGAACCATGAAATGGTTCATGTTGATTTTAATCAACTAAACTAGTTGAATCGTGACCTTTATGTCTTTTTGATTCGTCTAGACAACTATATATCGACCTGATTTGCAAATATTAATTATTATAATGTCATATCTCATGTTACATGTTACTTTGCATCATTCTTGCCTTTATAACCTAAAAATATGCATATTCAATTTGAAAGACTTTGTTGTTGTTGAGCTTGAGATTAAGATATCATATATAGTAGTGATAAATACTTATTCTTATGATACATTATTTTTTTAATGTGGCAGTGGTTGAAAAAATCACATATAATGAGAATTGGAGTATAGCAACGTGGAGAGGACAATGACAAAACAAATGAAAGTCAATTGACACATTCTCATGCCTTAGTTTTGATATGGAACTCCTATGCCTCAGGTTAGTTTCTTTGTAGACTTCTTTTAAAAATAAAAATAGGTGCGAGTGATATGGAACTCCTACTGAGAAAGACTAATTGAGTTTTGTAATATGGATTATGAGGTTGATTTTTCTCTATGAATGTCACTGAAGATCTTGAATATTTGTGCTTTACATTTGACGAAGAAAGAATGCTTGATTGATGAAGTCACAAGGTTTGTGAATTGTGAGGAATCTGCTAGTTGTGCGATTGATTATATGTCAAATTAGTTGGCTGTGAATTTACTTGTAATTGAAGATGTATTATCTTGCTTTTAATTTATTTATGAATGATTAAGCATTTCTAGATTTTGTTGTATGCATTGACATTTAGATCAACCTTATTGTAATAAAAGAATTCGATCATTTTACTTTTTGTTGAGTTAATAAATTTTTTCTTATTTAATAGTTCTAGTTGTTGTTTGTTATTTTAAATAAAATATGTAAATTAAATGAAAAAATAAATTTAAACACTGGTGATTAATTATTATATTTACGAAATAAGGCAATCCTCTATTCAAAATTTTTATAACAATAAATAAATGTTATCTATATAAAGTATAGATAACGCATATTAGAGTTTTACATAATGATAAAAATTGTTATGTAAACAGAATATAGATAACACATGTAAAAAATAACGCTTTAAAAGCGTTATGTATGTGCATCCTTTTAGATATAGATAACAGTTTATAAGTGTTATATAAAAGGGGTACTATAGACAACACCCAAATTTAAAACATTTTTTTTACTACATACATAACGTTTTTTAGCCGTTATCATGTCTGATGCATAATGTTATACATTGACAATTTATTAAATAGAACAAATGTCTGTCTTGAAATTTTTTTTTGGTATAAAAAAAATACATACTGATTTACAAAAAAAAAAAAAATCCCTCACAGTGGACGAAGGCGCAACACGACGTCGCAATAAAACCAAATAATGAACATACAGATGAAAGGCGTGATGTGATGGCCGTTGCACATACCAACATTAAAAGAAAGAGAGTAAAGTCTTCAACCATAAACACAGACCAACAGAGAAATAATGTTTCAGAAGTGAGTTACGATGATGGGAACACTGGTTCAAACTTCCCCCTCATCTCATGTAGAACAAGTCCATCTACTTTGTTCGCCTTTGCACGCAAATTCAATGAGAGGCATAAAGAAGCAGTTAGGAGCTTGGGGTTTTGGTCATTTATTAGATTAAACATACGAGAGATACCCACAAAGCTTGGTCACTTTGTGGTTAAGGGGTTTGATTACAAGAGTTGTGAGTTGGTAGTTAAGAACAACCGACGAATACATATATTAGAAGATGATGTGTTCAGAGTTTTTTGTATTCCAAAGGGGGGTAGGTTAATTGAGGTAGATGGACGCGATGATGATAAAGCGTTATTGGAAGAGTGGCACGGGTTTTTCCGTAGCGTGAAGAGAGGTAAAGTTTTACCAAAACAACTATTGGAGGTAATTTTAGAGGATAATGCAGATGGTGGTGTCTGGTTCAAAAGACACTTTATTATTCTCGTTGTAGCGTGTCTATTTGAGAATAGCAGTGCTGGTTACATAACACCCATGTTGGGAACCCTACAATGTTATTATGGTTTTGATAATGTAATTCGAAACAATACTTAGTTAAAAAATGCGAAATCGTAAATCATGGAATTGATGTTATCTATTAAGGTACAACTTGTCTATAAAAGAAGCAGATCGTGATATTACTCCTATCTGTATTATTCTTCTCTAGCTGTCCTGGACTCATCAATTCAATCAAGGCTTAATAATCATTGTAATGATAGCATGTTAAACTTTGAACAGATCGAAGAATGGGAATCAGTTCATAAGTTTAACAGCTCGCTGTCTTTTTGCCTTATGTGATTTTAGATTTATCTATTAGTTTTTACATGATCAAAAGTGTGAAAGGAAGTTTGTAATTACAAACTTACTTATAGTGATCATCTTTTATCTAGCTGTATAGGGAAGTCATAAAGAACAGCGAGCTGTTCGTTGATAAATCGCAAAGAACAGCGAGACAAAAGCTATTAAAGCTCAGCGAGACATCGTCTAACAAAACACAGCGAGACATTGTCTAACAAAGCACAGCGAGATGCATAGTGGATTCAAGGACAGCGAGACAAAATAGCTAGAGACAATGTAACAGCGAGACACAATGGAACAGCTAGAGACTGAAGTCTAATGAACAACAGATCGTTATCATAAAAACGATCTGTTCACTCAAACTTCTACAAAGCTCAAGATCAAGAATATGATGGTTGGAAATCAAACCAACACACTGAGGACAGCTCGATGATATTGTAGGAAACAATATGCATCTGTGTTGAGACAGCGAGCTATCATTTTCCTCACGGTAACTACGGTGGACTGACGACATACCTAAATTTGTCATAAGTCAACCACTCCATGTATTGTCACATCAACAACATACTCTTAAGGAATAAAGTACAAGAAAATCAAAAACTGCTGTACGAAGGATAAGTTCTAGTATGGCAATACATTGGGAAATCTCATGAAAGGTGGTAACAACTCTCAATTGGCCGCGCGTGCATCAACATCTCTGACATGCATTTAATGCTGCCATTAATGTGTTGAAGAATCGAGGCCATCGTCTCCAACGGATAGTTTCATCATCGAGGCTATAAATACCACCTTCATCTCCAGAAATGAGTACGAGAATTCAAGCGAAAATTGCCTTTACTCTGCTCAAGATACTTCAAGATTTCAACGTTCAAAGCACTCCTTCAAAATCAAGAATTCTCTTGAGTGTTTACAGTTCTTGAAGTTATTATTTTCTGGAAAGTGGTCTGTTTCAAAACCCAAAAGTTAGGATCTAGTTGTGATCCAATTATATTCCTAGATTGTAGATTTCAGTCTTTGGAAGAAGTAGTGTAATCACAAGTATTTATCTAGTTTTGATAAAGCTTGTGGCTCGTACTCAACGAGTAAAAAGAAAGGAGACTTTAGTTGATTTCGATCTAGTTTTGATCGAGTCGTGGACGTAGGGAAGTTTATCCCGAACCACGTTAACTCTTGTGTTCTTTACTTTCTGTTTTACTGTTCCATCTTCTTCTTCATACTCATACATATAAATCTGGGTTCTTAACCACTTCAAGAAAGAAAACGTTTTTCATCTTAAAAAGAGCATTAACCACCAACTTCCGCACACAACCTTAATCAAGTTTAAATCTGTGTTTGTGTCTCTTGATTATTGTTACTCACATATAAGGTATTATTTGAGTGAGACTTAATCTTCCTAATAAGAAGATTTTTCTTACAACTTCAAGCTATCTTAAGTTATTAAGAGAGCTAAAGCCTTATACTTAAGTATTGAACAAGAAAACCTAAAAAGTTTTGAATTGGTGTATTCCCCCCCCCCATACACCAATCTAGTTCTTTCGGGACCAACAACCCAATCTTATGAACTACGTCAAAGATGTTGACAGTGTAATAGGGTTGGTGTGAGTACATGCTCAGATGCATTGTGAATACTAAGATGATGTCATGGTCAAAGGACACTTCAAACCTATTCGTGGGGCCAGCTCTGTTTATTATGGTAAGTAATATACAATGCAACAACTTTATTCTGATAATGTTATTATATACTATATAATAGGCCACTAATTTATCTTCTTTCAGGTCTTGTATGTTGATACAATTCAAATTCTAAACAAGGTTGTCCAATGAAATTTCTCTCTCATAAGCAACTGGAATCACAAAACACTGAAGTCAACGCAAGTAGAACAAATATGAATTGGAGAATTTGGAGCTAGGAGGGTGTGTCATCCTACAGACATAAGTGGGGTTGTAGCTGATTCGGGGGTAGCTAACATAGTTAATGCCAGTGAGGATGGTGCAACAAATGTAGATAGCATAGCGGGGACTTACGCACAACGTATTGTTGCGGCATCAAAATGAGTTGAGTCAGATTTGATCGGGCTGGTGAAGCTGATCGAGGAGGCACCAAATGACTTAGTTGTTGATGCAAACTTTAAGAAATCAGTAGAAAGTGTGCACCTCTTATGGAATCAAGAAGTTGCATCCACTTCAAGTGGATATCCAATACCAACTCAAACAGCCTCGCAAGCGGAGCTAGATGCATTCTAGAATAATCCTGATGTACTGCGAGATGTTAACGAGATATTGAAAGCATCAACTAGGGTTTCAGATTATATAAAAAAGGACAAATGATCTGCCTAGTTTTAAGACAGGGTTCGCACAAATTTTTGAGGATGATATCAGTGATGCGCATAGCATGAGGGTGACGTAAATGTAAGTTTTTTTTTTGGTTAATTAATTATATTCTATATAACATGATATTGTAATATGTTATGTTTGATGACGTTTAATGTTTTAATATGTTAGGTCGATGAACAGTATGATGTGAATCCTCCTGATTTTTGTGTGGCTGATGCTATTGTTCGTAATATTGATACGGTATGCATTGTCTCAATAAATAAATCTAATTTGATACTAGTGATATTTAGATCTTTTGATAGTACCATGAAGGTTGTCAAACTCACAAATCGCAGCATATTTCTTGTAGAACTGAATTTCATCCTCTAAATTAGAAAAAAAATGACCAACTTCAGGTTTCAAGCTAGAGTCACATTTTTGTATCTAAATATCGCTTTCGTTTGACGAAGTATAATCGTCAATACCTTCATAAATAATGAATAACAATTAATATTCACACTGCAAATTAAAAACAACATTCCAAAAAAAATATACATTACACTTTAACAAACATAACATATAAATGCATTCCGGTCATGTATACAATGCAACTGGAATTTTACTATAATGCATTTGTATTTAAAAAAAAAGCAATTTAACATGAATTATTACAAAACCAATGCAATTACTTGTGTAAACACTTCACATTATGCATTATATTAATGCAATATATTGCATATATGAATGCATGAATAAATTTAGAGATCAATTCATAATATTAATATTGGGAAAAAAAAACAATACAAACAAACAAAAAGTAGATTAAAAATAACTTATCACACATTAAACAATAAAGGAAAATATGGAAAATAAATATAATCACCCTGCGTGTCATATTATACCACGCATTCAACATGAATTGGTATTAAATTGTATTTACACACAAATATAACTGCAATAAATATATATATATATATATATATATATATCCACACACACGTACGAAGCAATTATGAGATTTTCTAGTGCCAAAAACTGTAGTATCACAATTCAAATAATTATGGTAATAATATTTATTGGTTAAACTTACCTTGACTTCCCTCTTCCATCATGCTCATCGACTTCAACTTTCCATCTCCCAGGAACACATTAATTTTAATTAAGCTTCTTTTAATTCTCCTAGCACAATCTCATCATTTAATTTTCCTCTTAAATTCGCTAATCACATTATGGAAACTGAAAATCCTATACCATGCACTTTCGGCGGTTATGGAAAATATCAATTAAATCCCTTAATAATCGCATACACTACAACTAATTAGTTGGACGCTTATTCTCTTTCCTACCGAAAATTACTTGTTTAACCTTTTGCTCCTATTCATGGAATATTTTAATAAATTAAAATTCAAAAACAATCAGATAATTTTGTGTTGTTAGATCATAAATATGAATGACCGGCCAAGATCATGTATATATATATGTATATATATATATGTGTGTGTGTGTGTGTGGATGGTTTCAGGTAAAAAGAAGGTAAACGGTAAGAAATAGGAATTGATCCAGAGCGTAGATTACTATGAATCCAATGGATATTATTAATCCATAATTTATGGAATTAAAATAGAAACTGTCAGTTGCATTGTCAAGAAACAATGCAACAAGAGTATTATAGTACATATATTAGTGAGGCGGTTTTAGTGGAATGCTTAAAATTCAAATTGATTTCGAATCCCATTAATTTCTCAACTGCATTTATGGAATTAAAATAGAAAACGCCAATTGCATTGTCGATAAAAAAAAAATGCAACAAGGATATTGAGGCGGTTTTAGTGGGATATGCCGAAAATTCAAATTGATTTCAAATGCCATTATTTTTTCAACTGCATTAATTAAGGAATAATTCTGTGCAAAATTACGAAGAAATAGCACAATGCAAATGATATACTTATATAATGCAAAAGAAAGTGTATTACAATGCAATTACGTAAAAAACATATACACATGATCATATTTTATTTAAACAAACAATGCAACTACTTATATAATTAATGCAAAAACCTATAATATCTCAATGCAACATATTTCAGATCATTTCTCAACTGCATTAATTTATATACATAATGCAACATAAACAAATTAACGAACATATAACACAATGCAAACGAAAGTGTATTACAATGCAATTACGTAAAAAAATATACACATGATCAATTAATGCGCGTAAAAAAATTAAGAAATAAACTATATTATGGTAACTTTTATCCTAAATTTATGTATCGTGGAATTAATTATTTCTTTTCCATAGGTAGTTATATAAGGAAATTAAATTATCTATTATCTCTCCTAATAATATATATTAAAATCCTTTAATTATCGCTTTAATCAGTTATATGCTCATTCTCTCTCATAATTAAAAGTACTTGTTTACCCTTTTGATCCTAATTATGGAATTTTTTAATGAACCTCAATTCGAAAATTTGCATTTAGTTATGTGTCGTTAGATCAAATAAAAAGGGTTATGTATGAGTTAACTAAAATTAAATATTGACTGTTAAATTATTTATATCAAGAGTACAGATTAAAAGATAATTTTGGTATATATCTTATTTAAAATATTTTATGCCTACAAATGGGGAATTTGTTAATCTTTTTTATAAGGGTTTATTGATTAGAGTATAGTTTAATTATATCCATTGGATGAAAAATATAGATAGTTCAGATGTATTTTTAATTAACACAAGCATATCTATTTTCATTATAATCATCTCCTATATATATATATATATATATATATATATATATATATACTAGATTGTTGCCCGTCGAAATTCGACGGGAATAATATTTTATAAAATTTATAAAAGTTTTTGATATCATTTTTTTTATTATTATTTGTTATCATAGATACTACTTATTCATATATTAAATATATATAGTAAAAACTGTTAATTATGTTGATATGCTAATGATAAAATTGCAATCATTCTAAAATTAATGAAAAAATAAAATTTCAATTTGATATATATATATATATATATATATCATAAATATTAAATTCTCGTTAACTCGTGCTAACAACTTAATATTTTTTGAATATATTTGAATTTAATTATACACTCATATTCGTTCTAAAGTAAAGTAAAAATAATTTTAATACTCATTATTATTAGAGGTGTTCAAAAGAATCGTAATCGGCAGTTCTATGAACCGAATTGTCAAAAATTATTAAAATTTTGAATCGCAACTATATATATAGGAAGCAGTTTGGTTTCAGTTCCGGATTCAAATGTTCTTAATCGTGAACCAATTAATTTCGTCTTACTCCCATATAATAATATGTGTTATAAATTCGAATATATAAAATATATATAAATAAATATTACTGATGAAAATAAACTATATTTGAATATTCATAAAATCAGGCCAATTTATTTAAATTTTATGTATGCGTGTTCATCTCAAAATCGATAAATGTCTTGTTACACATCTTTATCCATTAATTACTCATACATGTTCAAGCCCGTATGAAAATAAATTCAGATTATATGAATTCATTTATTTATATGTATATATACATTCACAATCTGATTAAAAATTAAATATATATACTCGTAGTATAATTTTTATTGAGTGTGAAAAATTTATTTAAATTATTTATTTGTAATTACAATGCACGCATTTTCTGACATGCTCATAATATTCAAATTATTTTTTGAAATGAAATACATAAACACATGATCAATTTTTCCATGTGATCATATAAGTGGATATTTTTATCTCTTATTTTTAAATGTGTATTTTTTATCTTTTATTTATTAAAGTGGTAAATTTTTTATCCCTAGATTATATTATATACTCCCTCATCCCACGTAAGTGGTCCTCTTTTTTCCATTAGAAAAGAACACATGACCACTTTCATGGGATAGAGGGAGTATTAATTTTTTTAAATAACATGAACCATTTAATAAATTTAAAGTATAATAAATACATTAAAAATAGGGTGTTGTGGGTAAAATGCCCACTTTTATAACGAAAAATGAAAAATATCCACTTTGTAAAAAATATATGAAAAATGTCCATTTTGATTGTAAATTACCTAAAATACCCTTAATTAAAATTAGATTTGCATCTTATTTTGGAATGTAGTATTAATTAATTATTTTCTTATTTTTTGCAATTAAAAAAATACTTGGTATATGTTTAAAATTATACACATCCAATTTAATTAAATAAAAATTATACACACCCAACACCACACATACATATTATTAAATAAAAAAATGAGGAATATACACAAAAAAAAAACCCGGTCGTATTTAAAAAAACCCGACGGCTGGGTTTTGTTTAAATACGACCGAATTTTCATTTTTGCATATATTCCTAACTTTTTTATATAAATAATACGTTAAAATCATGTACTAATTAAATCATATTCAATTAAATCAAATATTAAATATAAAATTCAAATATATATATATATATATCACAAAAAATACAACATGATTTCATACAAAATATATGTAACATGAATGTAGTGTGATTTAATAGTAAATTTAAGGGTATTTTTGAACTTTTGGATATTTTTCATATAAAAGTTACAAATAGGGCATTTTTCATGTTGAATTTACACTATAAGGTATTTTTCATAAATAACCCTTTAAAATATCTACCCACTAATAAAAAAAGTTAGTATGTAGGTAATAATGAAGTTGATTGTCAATATCTAATAATGATATACAACCAAAATTAATTAATTGATTGAAAAATCAAATAGGTATCAAAATATAATCATTAAATATTTTTAATAATAATGAAAATAAACTCAAATTATATGAACTTATTTATTTATATGCATATATATATATATATATATTCATAATCCGATTACAAATTAAATATATATACTCGTTTTTTATTCAAAAATTATATATGAGAAAATTTGAAGTGATGTATTAATTTTGATATATTGTAAAGGTGAAGATAAAATTAAACAAATTGTGTATGTTTAGGTGTCTAAATTCATGGCCTAATTGTGAAATTGAGAATAAAATGACATAAATTGAATTCAACACTTTCCCGAACAAAAAATACATAAGTTTATATATCTTTAATTATTATGATATACAATTAGGAATGTTAATTTTTTTATTAAAGATTAAATAAAATACATGTAAAGCGTGATAATAAAAACATTTAAAACATATACCCACTAATTAATAACTTAATATGTTGGGAATAATGAAGCTCAGTTTCATTATCTAATAAGGGTATACGGTCGAAATAAATTTTCATTATTTTTGAAATAATATATAATCTAATATAGAATAATGGTATAATCATATGTAATAAATTATATATATTAAAAAAAATATTTTCAAATAACGTGAGTTTTTAAATTATTTATATAATTTATTTTTATTAGATTTGAAAAACATATAATCTAATATAGAAATGTAGACATGGTTATATAATTTATTAATTTTCATTAGATTTTAAAAGATTGTATATAATCTATATAAATTATTATTAAATCAGTTATCAAAATATAAATATCAAATTAATATATCACTATATATATATATATTATATTTATTAAAATAATATTTAAATATGGAATATTATATAATATGATCTATAATATACATAGAAATAAATACATAACATAAATAGCATATGCCTACATGGAAATAAGAATATATAATATTATATATATGATTAATATATAGATAAAATTTCAAAAATTTAGAAAAATAGGAAAAATTAAATGGGAGGCTGAGAGGATTTTAAGGGCTGAGGTGGACAGCTTCACCCGAATTTGTATTATAGTATAGATATAGATATATCCCAATCACTTCTATTAGTATCAAAAAATGATAAAATTAGAATGAGATATCATTAATTTACTCTAGATTTTAGTTAAAAGAACGACGGGAGTATAATACTATGATTTACTATTAATTGAATAGATCTTTTAATTGAGTTGTTATGGTTTTTATTTCAAGATCACTAATTAAATGGGGGCAAGAAAGGTAAGAAATTGAATTTAGCCAAAACTTTTAATTTAATTTTCAACGTCTGATCTCATGATATGTGCCTTCAATAATAATATTTGAGTTGACATGCATGTTTTGATCATGCCAATTAGCCCACACATTCTTGAATTAATAATGGATCTTAATTATTTGAGAAACAAAACACAAGAGGCGGTGTGTATGTGTATGCGGTCTGTAAATGAGTAATATGGTGAGTGACTTACATAAACATATATAGTCTGAAAAGAGTAAAAAAATGACAAAACATTGAAAACTCAAAAGTGCATGCATGGTTCCATTTCTGTATATTTTCATAGGCCGACAACTCAAAATTACTAGCTCTGTAGGTTACCCATGGTGAATATTGCTGAGTGAATTCATCATCACCACACTTGACTCTGCATGCACTTATATAATTAATTTTTGTAGTATTATATATAGTAAAAGATGTGTGTTTTGTATATAGGTGGTATTTATATTTTTACTTTAGTTAAAACACAGCAGTGGTGGCAGCTTCTATTTGCGTGACTACTCTATCTAATTATTTTACATGTTTAGGTTTTACGTGTTTTGACGATCTTATTACTTTATACATGAATCTCTGTGTGCCTCTGCTACCTGGGTGGCCTATTTATTTTTATTTCACACATGGGTAAAAACATATTTATTAATTTTTTCGGTCTTGTAATGATTTTAGTACAAATATTCTTGATTAAGAATCATACGATCGATTAGAGTTATAGTATATTCTTTAACCTAAGTCGATTAAGTTTCATTAGACACGATAGCTAGCTCATCTAAAACAAATTAATTAGTAGTATTAAATAATATTATATTATATCCTACGAAAATTTTAAAATAGACAGATAAAAAAGTAATCCAAATCATTAAAGGGTTTTGTGCATGTGTGTGTAGATTAATTGTATCACCTAAATTATTTACTACACTAATCTTTACCTCAAACAAATATTAGAATGAAAATCGGAATATCCGTGTTTACTTTCTTTCTTTCTTCGTTTTAAAAATTGTACATTAACTTTAAATTACATAGCCGTCTCATGGAAGACTCTAACCTGAGACCTATTATTTTGGACATTAACCTCACTACCATAACCCTTTTTTATAAAAAAAAAAAAGACGATAAAATTGGGACACGGTGCTATGATTGTGGCATTTCAAAATTTAATATCACCAATCTCTCACTCTCAGTACCATATATTTCTCTCATTCCACAAATTATACTCATTTAATTTTACAAATATTTTCTGCGTTTCGGAAAATTATTACCCATTTAATCTTACGTAGGTTTTTAAAAAATAATGTAACTTATATATTGTACAGTGTGTATATATAGTTTGAGCTCTATTTAATTAATTAAATAATATGTTAAGTGAGATTTAAATTATACTTAATTTATTATTTTTAGTTGAATCATGTATACTGAAATTGAAAGATCCAACTGCAACATTAGAAAAATGATCAAATGGATAATAATTTTATGAATGCGGTGTGAACAAAATTTCACAATTATAAGGAAAAAATTACAAAGATAAATCGCATCATTTTTCTTCCGAGCCAATTACAAAGCTGATGACGTGGCCTTTAATTCTAACTTTTACCATTCTGGGAGTATGGGAAAGAGAAAAGAAAATAAAAAATCACTCGCTGCCATATTATAAATAAATAGTAAAAGATTTCTTACTTAAAATATAGTTAAATAGTTCGTTATTATAAATAATATAAAAATAACCACAAAAAAGAAAATTATAGCACATTAAGTTTTGATTCTATATATGTGAAAGAGATAAATTAGTTGCCAAATTTCATAAACTTTCGTATACGCGTGGCAAAATATTGTGGAAATGATGATAAAGTGTAAGGGAAAACCTAATATTCTTACCTCTGTGCATGTAAGTTTGCTATTCAATTTAACTTGGTTTGAATCTTAAGAAAACCTGGCCCGCCCCTGAGGGCAAGTGGGCCGGGCGATGGTGCGGAGCTCCAAAATTTGGGAGTCTCTAAATTTTTAGGTATATTATTATATACTCTTTTTATTTCATAATTTATGTTTTATTTTGATTAAAAAGTTCTCATAATTTTAATTAAAATATGATATAAATAGTGGGACAGATAGAGTATATATATATTGTGAAATTAAATATAATGTTGAATGTGTTGAGTTGATATAGTGTTTGGTTGAAGTTGTAATTGGTGTAAGTTGGAATCTTGGTGCAAGTTTTTTTCTTTTTCTTTTTATTTTTTTAGTTCTCATAAATTATGAAATACATATTTTGTTTAGTTTGATTTTTATCTGGCCCCAAAATTAAATAAAAAATTCTGTTATACATACAAAAATGTTTATGAATATTATACCTTGTCTTTTTTTTTAATCGATAAATAGTCCACTTTTATTGTTTTTCCTCGATATTTATTTTTGTCAGGACAAGCTTTGAAGAAGCAATTTGATTAAGTAGTATATAAAATGTATATCCAGTGAATTATAATCTTACATTATATATTATTTTTAATTAAATAATTTGAAGTAAATAATTCATTTATTATAAATAGCAAAAAGGTAAGTAATAAAGTAATAGTCGTTTTACATTAACAAAAAATAAGGCCGGGTAAAATTTTTGTGAAATAGTAATGGAGTAGTACGAAATTCTCGTTATCGAGAATGGCCCTTTTCTTAGTTAAAACTTTCCCAAATTCCGAGAATGAATCCGATTCTCCTATAAAATATTAAAATTCACTGTTTAATGGAACTCACTTTTTGAAACTACCTCAATTAAGAAATGGAAAGTATACATATATATATAAATAGAAATATGTATATTAATGCTAAGATTCTTATAGTAATAGGACTTCCGATCATCTTAATTATTCTCAAGCTGGATGATTATTAAAAAAATGTGACACTCACCTGAACTGTGATTTAGCTTCGGCCTGTTTTGTGTTGGTTTCGAAACGAGTATACTGAGTATATGGTGGAATACACCAGTTAATATTTTTTTCTTCAAATTATAGAGGTTTTCAATATACTCAAATATAAAGAGAGGTGGCTTCAGTAAAGAGTGTAACTTTAGATAGCAATCTTTTAGTCTACACTTAGTGTTTGACTGATAGACTAATATCTTAAGTAGCAGTGCGGAAGTGGTGGTTTAAAAGCTTACTCGTTTATCAAAAAAATTAATGTTATTGGTCACGTTTTCATTTAATCAATATTTAGTAAATGCAATATAGCGTTAGTGAATAAGTACTGAAAGATAATAGAGAAGATACAGAGAATTGATTTGCATGGTTCGAAGATAAAAACTCATACGTCCACGAGTCTCGATGTGAGTCGAGGGTTTCCAACTAAGTGGAGAGGTTTCTTACAATGATCAACCTTAAAGGTTAGATAAACAATAGTGTCTTATCACTTCCAGCTAAAAAACTAATTCTAAGCTATATCTATTCTTCAGTTACAATCTATATCGCTACTAAAGAACACACTATGGAATAACAATGGTAGCTTGAGTGTTCTAATCTGAAAGCTTGAGTGTGGAAGAAAGTTTGAGAGAGATAGAGCGATTGAGCGTATGATAACTTGGTAACCGGTATATGAAGCAATTGAAGTATCGGGGTATTTATAGCACACTCTCATAAATATATCCGTTGTGAGAGGGAGCTTCGTCCGTAGCATATGAATTTCTTCCCGTTGGAGTCGTCGTCCTTTTTACCATTTTTGGTGTTCGCAACAAGATTTTGCTTCACCTACTGAGATCTTTTCCAAAAGTGGTAATGCCTATAAGAGTAGCATATCACTCGGTAGCAAGCGTGACTTCAGTGGTAACTTAAGTGCAGAGCTTCAGTCATTGTTATCTTCATGTTTCAAATAACTTCAACTTCAAAATTTCAGGACATAACTTTCAATAGCATGTGCCTTCAGTTTTGGCTAGTAAACTGAGTTATAGAGAACTTCAGTACTGGTCTTCAACTTCAGTTTTGAATCCTTCAGGTTATGTGTACCTATAAGCTGAACTTCTTAATAAATGAGTTCTAAACTAAAACTAAAGATCAGATTTCAGTTTTAGACTTAATACATCTTTCAGGGAAGGTTTTGGAATCTGAATCAAAACCTTTATAAAAATTTCCCAACATTTTGTATACTCCATTTTTTTAATAAATTTCTTATTTAAAAATTATAATAATAAATAAATGAATACAAATTTACAGAAGAAAGAAAAAGGAGTAGCATAAGAAGAGTGGTGATTCCAATTCTGACGTCCTCAAAATAAGATGTTATGTCATTTTAAGAAAAATCATAAAATTTGAGGACATTAAACAAGGCTCATAAAACCAAAAAGCTCGTCATTAAATAACTTTTCTCTTTTCCCAACAAGAAAGAATTAGGGAGAAAAATAAAAATACCCATTTTGAAATAATAGATGTAAAAAATACCCAGAACCAAAAGATGCATGTCAAAAATGCCCATTTTCTTTTAAAATTCCAAATAATCTATCATATTCAACTTTATTTCTGTAAAAGTAACAGAATCTCTGCAAAAGTAAAATTTATTTCTTTTATGTTAATATTTTATTTAAAAAAAGAGAATATTTGAAGTTTTGTAGGCGTGGACCGCCCTTTTTTCTCCACTTTTTTTTCACATTCTTTCTTCCCCTCCCTCTCCCTCTCCCTCTCCCTGTACCGGCGACATTTCTTCCTCCACATTGTTTCCTCACTCTCTTTCCCTCACTGTCTATCTCTATCTCTCTCTCTCCCCCTGGTATAAAATCACTCACTGAGCATGTTGGTATGCGGACCGGTGGTAATATATGAATGGACCGGCCGGCACTATGCCCACCGGTCCATCCTTGAAACGAACAATTTTACCACCGGTCTATCTTGTTTATGGATACATGTATTTTTCTTATATTTTTGGTGATATAAAA
>JAPKLX010000089.1:584830-611210 GCA_026898415.1 Leonotis leonurus
ACTAGAATATATGATATTTGGATTTAGAAAAATATGTAGATCACACGCACACATGGACCGGTGGAGAAAGTGTGATGGACCGCTGGTGCTTGAACAACAAACCCAGCGGTCCATCAAGGTTTTACCAACGGTCCATCATCTATTTATATGATATAATTATTTTTGTTCCATTTATGTGAAAATTATGTTCAATATGCATGAGATTTGGTGATTTACGTAATTAATTGTGAGAATTATGATTGTTTTAATTAAACTAGTACTATGAAAAATAAAATTCACAAACAATGTAATTTATTTTATGGAGATAATAAATTTAATGCATATTTACGTTAAATATAAAAATAATATCAATATAAAATTGATATTTGTAGATAATTATCATTCTTCTCTTTCAAAAATATTTGATGTTGGTAAATAATTATACACGTGACTATTAAAAAAAACTTCAAACTATACCATATTAAATAAATATTATATGTGTTCAATTAAATTACTCATAATCCAATTAAATCAATTTAAATATATAAGTGTGTAAGTGTGTAAGAATTGTGTAAGAATTGTTGAAATCAATGTATTTTTAAATATTTAAAAAATCAAATGGGCATTTTTGACATGTAACTTCATGTTTTGGGTATTTTTTACATCCAAAATTTTAAAATGGGCATTTATACTAATTAACACAAAGAATTAAGGTCGTGAAACAAAAAGATAATACCCCAATTTTATATTAGTATATATTATGCTCAAACCTAACCGTTAACCTAAAAAAGCTAATTCCTGCAAATGGATTTCAATAGGTATTGTTGTAATATTGAATGTATACATTTTAAAAATACATTCTTTCTAAAAATGCACTAAAGCAAGAACAAACTTGAACTTGAAGCTAGCTAGCAAATGCAGATATTCCAGGATGTACTGTTTCAGAGGATCCACAGTTTACCAGCTTTCTCTTTTCGCAACAAGAATTAATGTGAGAATCTGTGCAGCTGTGCTCATATATATATATATATGGGGTAGGGTAGATGCAATTTAATTTGATAGTAGTAGTAGTAGTAGTATCATGTGCTACTAGTCCCCTGGAAAAAAGAAAAGAGAAGAAAAGTTAGAGATGGGAAAGAGAGTGGAGGATGTAGGGAAGCAAAACAGAAATCCCAGCCCCATAAAAGTTTCTCTACCACTGTTTATTTCAACCCCCTCACTTTTTACATATATATGCCATTCAAATTCCATTTATCTTACTTTTGTACATTAGATGGATATATTAATCAATTCCAAGAGAATTAAAGTAACACTAAAATTAATTAAGCCACAAAGAATGGTTTGCTTAACGCTTGTGTCAAACATTTAAAAATTATTAGAGTGTTAATGCATGCTGGGAACCCACACTCTCAATCAACATATTCTCATGGCTCCCTAAAATATTATATATTTTTTGCATAAAAGAAAGCCCCACTTTTTCCATGCAATCACAGCAATGCCTCCACACAAAAAGAAGCTTAAAGGCTAAGTAATTAAGACTGGAAAACCCTAAAAAGCAATAAAACAAAACTAGACAGAGTGAAAACAAATTAGTACTTGGCGCCTTTGTGTATTAATTTTATCTCCCTCTCCCTCTCTCTCTCTCTGGGTGTGGGTGTGGGTGTGGGTGTGGATGTGCGTGTGTATATATACACAATTGCATAAAGCCCTTGGCTTTATTTTAGCATCTATATTCTCATTCTTCCTTTATTGTTCTTTCTATCTTTCTCTCTTTTCCTTTCTTCTCTCTCTCTTGGCCTAACCCTCAGTTGATGTGATTCTCCACTACACCTCCAAAAACCCTTTACAAAAGAGAAAGAAATTAAGATCAAGAAACCATGGTTTTTTCTTCAATTCCTTCCTATCTTGATCCCTCCAACTGGAATCAGGTAAGGTGTTTTTGCTTTTCTTTTCTTTGATATCATATCGTCCATGGCTAGCTTATATATGCTTCTTTGCTAAAAAAGCAAATTTTCAAAAGACGTAATATTCCTATCTCTGCTTTATTTCTTCATCTCTTCTTTCTTTTTTGTTTTTCATAAGTACTTCTTACCTCTTAATTTAGTTTAGTTTTTTTGAATATACCATCATCTGTGTTTTCACTTTCTCTCTTTTGATTTCATTTTCGCCTTTTTTTTCTTTAATTTTGCAGCAACAAAATCCTCATATAATCGGAAGCAGCAGCGCCAACCCTCTCCTCCCTCCTCAGCCGCACGCGCCGCTGCAGCCGCCCCCACAGCCGCATGGAGGAGGCGGCGGAGGAATCCGACCAGGATCGATGGCGGAGCGAGCTCGTATGGCAAACATACCCATGCCGGAGACTTCCCTAAAATGCCCTCGCTGCGAATCCACCAACACCAAGTTCTGCTACTTCAACAACTACAGCCTCTCTCAGCCGCGCCACTTCTGCAAAACATGCCGGCGGTACTGGACTCGCGGTGGCGCGTTGCGAAACGTGCCGGTGGGCGGAGGATGCCGGAGAAATAAGCGGAGCAAGTCTTCCTCCTCCGCCTCCAAATCCCCGGGCAGCAGCGATAGGCAGACTAGTAGCAACCCCTGCTCCACAAGCACTGCCTCCACTAGCAGCGCCGCAGCCGCGAGCAGACTCGGCGGCGTTCACCTCCCGCCTCTGCGCTTCATGTCTCCTCTAGGGCAGCTCAACGACAGTTTCGCCGCCGATCATATGGCCTTGCATAATTACAGTGGCGGAATAGGAGGTGCTTCCTCCGTGGGGATGACGAGCGACATGAATTTCCACGGAGGCGTCAGCAATTTTCTCGGTGGCGGCGGAGGAGTGGCGTCGCTATTATCGAGCGAAGGCGGCGGCGGCGGTGGCATTGAGCCGTGGCGGATGCAGCAGTTCCCTTTCTTCGGTACGGGTATTGACACATCATCACCCCCGCAAGGGCTGTACCAGTTTCAAGGCGGCGGCGAGTGCGGGTTCGTAGGCGACGAAGGGAGCCACCACCAGCAGCATCAGGAGGCGGCGATGAGGCCTAAGTTCTTGAGCCCAATGCTGAATCAGCAGCGGCCGCCCGTAAAAATGGAGGACAACAACAGCAACAACAACAACAACAACAACGCAGATGGTAATAATAACCTAATTAGGAGGCAGATGTTGGGAGGAAATGAGCAGTGGAATGGGCCCACAGCTGCTCCTAATTGGACTGATCTTTCCAGCTTCAGCTCTTCTTCCACAAGCAATCAATTGTAGAAATCAAGACCTCCATCGCCGTTCTTGTATGGTGAGAGAGTGAGTGTTGAAAGCCCATTTGCAAATATAGTGATCATAAGTATGAGTACTGGATCAAAACCCTAGAAATTGGTAGCTTTCGTTTGTTTCTCTTGAATCAATCACATATATATATATATGTATCTCGATTTGCAGCCTAATATCTACTCTCGCTCTCTCTAGCTCTATATATGTATCTGCTAATGGAGAATATATATTTAGAAAAATTGATGGATTCATATATGATCTTTCTTGTAGCTTGTGTTAGCTAGGTTTTGAAGTTAAAGGTGTGTATTTCAGGAACTAATCTTTGTGAAATTTGATATTGATATCTGTGTGTGTGTATATATGTATGTATATATATATATATGATTGAAGACAAATTAATTCACATTAGATATCCATTGTAAACTTTAATTTAATTGGAGAATTCCTGCAGATATATGATTTTATATTGTTTCACATGGGATTAATTGAATTAAGATACCCACATGACATATTCGATATAATATAGTACAAAAATAATTTCACCAAGCTTTCCTTTCCTTGGTGCTCTTGTTTTGCTTAATCAGATGCTACTATAGTAATGCTTTAAGATTTTTGCACTTAATGTTCTTTGTGTAACAGCTTCAGATGCTTTTGATTTTTCCGATTTGCTGTGTAAACCTGTAACATTGTTATTCTTAAAGTAGGTCATATATGTGCATGGAATGTTTTCATTGTATTCATAAATATTGTAATTGAAGTTAATTAGTTATAACTTGAGTAATGGTTCTATTTTTAATGTTTGAAGATTCGCAAGCATTATATTAGTAGAAGCCTGGCTAGGGTTTTTTTAATAAGTGGAAGAAAATCTTAATAATTGAACATTCGATAATGATATATAGTTTAATTCGTGAACTGTGCTGCTTCAATTCGAAGCAAATAACAACATTTCCACATTTTAATTTCCGATTTGGGAGTGAATGGATCACCATATATACTACATGTGGTACATTAGTACGTGCAATAGAATATACTACATGTGGTACATGTGGATCATATAATAGACCACCAAATTTTACATATTTGTATGATGTGTATTAATTATATGATTCCAAATTACATTTGAATATAAAATAGCTGGTTCGTTGATAGAGTGTGCAGTGTTGTAAATTCTACTAATTATTACCGGCGTCCACGTAAAATATTCCAACAGTTGGATTTTGCTCGATTCCTGAATAGTATTAGAATATCTACCTAGACTTTAGTTGTTCATTTCCCCCAATAAATACATTCTAGAATGATCCATATCTATATGACTATATGTACATAGAGCGAGATATATATATATATATATATAGAGAGAGAGAGAGAGAGATCCCTTTTTGCAAATTAGTGATTAATTAGATCTATAATTAATTAATGTAAATCGAGGAATGAAAGATTTGATTGTTTAATTAGTTTGAATGCGTCCTTTAGGAAGAAAACCTTTTCTTTGACTAGTGCAGTGAAGAGAAGAGATTGGACAAACGTCTCTAAAAAGGCACCAAATTTCATATATATATAGCTGTGGCTATAGGATCATTCCTTCCAATTCCCAAACCCCAAAAAAAGCATTCAAGAATTGCAGAAACCAAAGCTTCTAGCTAAGAGAGAAAAGAGAAAGAAACCTCGAAGTTTGATCCCCCAAGAATCACGTAAAGACTGCACAACCTTAGCAAAAATGAAACCAAGAATGCAAATTACTACTATATATTTTTTTCAAGTTTCATGCACACACCGCACGCCACGCCTTTTTCTTTTAAACAATTAATCTTCAAGGGGATACAGGCATTAATTTGTGAGTTGTTTGTTGAGGAAAAAATCTATGCATGGGAAGGTTATATATATATATATATATATATGCAATGAGGGATTCGTTTACGTCGAATTGAAGGAATTAATTCAAGATTGATTGAAATATATATATAGTTCAGTGGAGAAAGTGTTGGATATATATATATATATATGTATATGATAAAAATAATCAATATAGTGCATGTATATTTTATGCATTAATTAGTTAAAAGAGTTCAATAATGAGTAGAGTAGACTGGGATAAGATTTGTGGATGACTACTGTGCAATCAAATATATATGATGAGTTAACAACAAAATATATAGAAGATGTCAATAATAATTAAATTAGAGACAAGCAACATATAAAGTCGGATTAAAATTATGACTGGCAATAAGTGTACTTTTGAGGACAACAAAAATTACACAATTATGAAAAAAATTTAAGTTGTCAATGTTGCTGTAATATATATAGGACAATAATCATATGATGAGGCGTCATAATTCGAATTAATGTGCTAAGGGAATGGTTCCAATTTGTGAACTTTTTTGGTAACGTACCCTAGCTCTCTTTGTCTAACTACTTAATTAAAGAATGGTGATAAATTTATTTGAAGTTTGAAAATGAATTCTTAGTCCAATTGTACAGAAATGTTTAGCTTTTGAAAAAGTGAAATGAAGCAAAATTGCTTTATAATTTTATGCGGCCAAAATGAAGTCATGAAGTAGGCTGTGTAGCTGGAAAGCATGCAGCTGAACTTAGGGATAATTAATCGAATACCCTAATTCTTCAAATTAATATTCCAACTCTTTCCCTATTTATCGCTTTGAATTAATCATACAATTAATTAAACTTTGAAACGTTATCCATATTCAAATCCGAACTCATGTTTCCAAGTTTAATTCAATCTTGGATTCAACTGAGCTCATTCAAGACTTCATTTTTCTTTATCAATTGAAAAATATATTAAATTTTAAAAATTTCATCACAGAAAACTCGAATATGAGGCATTGATCTTGTATGTGTATTAATTTTCTATCACTAGGTCGGGGGAGGGAGAGAGTATTAATTTTATAAAAGACATTAAAGAAAAAGGGAAATGAACAAAAGCTAAGATATTAGAGGTGTTCAAAAGATTGTCGGAATCGAATCGTAATTGAAGTGAAACTGACAGTTTTAGGCACCATAATCATTCTGATGGTTCGATTTCGAATCGTAACCGTGTATGAGATGATTAGGTTTTGATTCCAAAGCTTCAGAACTGTGAGCCAACTGTTCCGAACTACTCCCTTCGATTTTTTTAAGTGTCTTATTTCACTTTTTTCTTGTTTCTAAATAAGTGTCCTATTTCAAAATTTTAGAGTATATTTATGACAATCTTTCAATTTTTCCTTTATTTAATACTTATTGGAATTTGATATTATTTGTATGAATGTATTTATTATGCTATTCAATAGAGGGTATATTAGTAAAGTTTTCATTTTATTGGTATGTGTGATTTAGTAAAATTGGACACTTATTAAAAAACGGAGGGAGTATTGATTTTCAACATTTTTATAAAATTTTCTACCACTAATTCAACTTTATCTCTTATATTATATAGAATAATTATTTATAAAATTATATTTTAGCTTGTTAATTAATGTAAAAATATATATTTTAAAGGTGATTCCAAAAGAACTAGCGTTTTTGGAATGGAACTGATAATTTGTAAGCGGAACCACCTTACAATTTTCCAATTCCAATCCATGAGCCGTAATAAACACAAGTTAGGTACAATGATGAAATAATAGAATCATAAACTAATAATTTTCGGTTAAAATTCTAACATTAGTCGTAGATGTGTTCAGTATAACACTTTATTTCTTTCAATTAATTTCTTCTTGCACATATTCTTCTCCCACTAGGCACCACCCGATCACCCCTTATCTACTTCTATCGAGTCAAAAGTATAAAGACACTCCTGACTCCTTATGAGCCAAAAATCTGACTGCGCCCCTGTATACACGGGACTTCAACTATTTCCGCATATTTTAAACATAATTAATAATCTTTTTCTTTTTTATTTGGAATATGAGAATTGTTTTGTCTAGAAGTTTCGGGGACGCTTACAAAATCTCTATAATTCTCTCTCACATGAGCAATGTCACCACTCTTACCATAAACGACGAAATTCATATCACTGCCCCTTAATTAATCAAACCTCAATAAATTAATAATTCCAAATATACTAATCATCTCTCTTTTTTCTCGTGCACACGTAAAATGTACTTAGTTTTCTTCGTTTCCAACTACGTGCATGATTAATTAACTAACTAACTGATTCAGGTACGGAAGTATAGATTTTTTTATTTCCAAACTACATTTTCTATATTATCTCAGATAGTAAAATTTGAAAGCAATTTGGTTCATTTATGGAGACTTTTGCATTTAAAAATACCAATTTTTTTTAATAAATAAATATTAAATCCTCGGTCCACAAAATAAGTTTCTTATTTGAATTGATATGGGTTTTAATAATCTATTTTTAATTTCAGTTGTGAATATATATGCAATTATGGATGGTATTTAGATTTCACATGAGTGTTATTTTATAAAGAGTGAAAATGGATAAAGATTGATTATTAGAGTATCAAGTGACAATTTGTGGATGAATTAACGGGTACTTGTTTTATGGATGGACAAAACAATTAGGATTGTATAATTATTTAATACATACAATTTATGTCCTACAATTAACTAAATTCCCAGCCTGTTTTAACATGACTGAAAACTTGATTCGGAGTACTTCCCCGCAAGTCACATTGAATTAATTTTTACTATCGAACATTTAAAAATATGAAAATAGTTGCATTTCAAACTTCTCATTTATAGCAATGGACCTACCACATTTACTATACACGATTCAATTTAAAATAATACTTTAAGTGAGATACAAACTCCACCTAGTACACATCTCCATTAAAATTAAAATACATTATTAAAACTCATGACCGGTCGGATCGTAAACTAATTTCATGAACATAGAGAGTATCATGTTTCTATAATTATCAATAATCATTTTTTTAATATCACATTAATAATGATACACAACTCTTTTTTGACCAAGGTATTTTACAATTTCATAAGCTCTTTCAAGCTCGATATATGAAGAGCCAACCACCAAAATTATTATTATTATTATTATTAATCTTTACCCCTCCAGCTGCTGATACCCAGTTGTCAGGCAAAAATAATGAAGCTATCCCAGAATATCCACACAAATAAACACAGTGATTGTGTGTGCAGAGAGGGTTGCAGCTTTAGCTTTTTTACAACGTTTCTTGTAATGAATATGGGGAGATAAAATGATTATTCAGAAATAATATTATAGTAATTCATGTAAAGTACTTACTGTAAGAGATATATTGAGATTCCATATATATATATATATATATATATATATATATTATATATAGTATGCATGTAGGTGAGGTTGCACCTTCTCTGCTCAATTATATACATCTGTCCCCGAATCTGATTCCCTCTTCCTTTCCACCAATTTTTGCCTCTCCCTCCCACTTCTATATATCTCTATCAAATTATTATCTAATACATATATGTTTCTCATCACAGCTAGCCCTAGATTCCCTATATTTTAGAATTCGCTGATCTGAACTCTACATGCAAGAATTCATATATATATGTGCAGAATTTGGAACAATATGAATATCCCTTCATATGAAGGTTTAATTATTCGACTCGATTTTGTTCACTAATTTTAAGGATAATAGTGCAAAGATACAAAATAGAACATAGCTTGATTATTCCTAATCAAGCTAAGGTATATGCAAGCATTAAATCCAAAGTCACTGAATTATTGAATTTATAAGGAATTGAATACTATATATTTGTCAAGGTTATGGGGAAAATAATAGCTAGCTAGTTCAAATAATCCTCAGGTGAGTTAGTAGATGAAATTATTTGGACAACATGTATATTTTAACCTTTTTTTCTTTTCTCAAAAACTATAAACTTTTTTCACTCGCGGCTTGGGGAAATTATAGAATGTTATATATATTATGTAAATAATTTTAAGTTATTTTTGTATGTATATATATATAATATACAAATCAAATGAAAAGAGAGAAAATAAAAGAAAAGGTTGAGGGGAATGAAATGGGGCCCACGTTTACGTAATGGATCAAAAGAAATGCATATTTGGCGGTGAAACAAATTAAAGTTAGGGCAATATTTGTATTAGTCAATCAGCACACTAATCTTTCCCTACAAAAATACACACAACACACACAAACTGATCTTCTAAAATTCATCATTTTCCTGTTTTTTTGCCCCTTTCACTCTCTTTCTCTCTCTCGCGCCTATTCTTTTTTTGGTAATCTTTTTATTTTTTATTTATTTTTATTTTTTTATTGTGTTGATAGCATTTAATCAACAAAGGCAAAAGCTATGCATATATCTAGATTGCTTTGTTGAAAAGCACGTTTGAAGCATCCTATGTTTCCCTTCCCATATTTCCTTTCCAATTTGAGAGATACAAAATGATAAATATATTTTAGTATTTACACATCGCCACCTAGCTAACTTAAGTTATACTTTCTGCGTTCCATTAATTACGTATATTTTTATATGTATTACAAATTTTGATATATATATAAAAAATAATTATTTTATGATAAATGAAAAATATCTCAATCGTTCATTTTAATTAATCAATTATTATGATTTTCTTTACAAATTAACTTCCATGTTCTTAGAATAATGGAAAAAATTAAAATTTAACTTAATCAATTTCAACTATTGATTTAAAATAGATTGACGGCCTATATTTATTATCATTTCTATTTTTTTTCTCATATAAATCTAACCCTATATATATAATAATTTACATAAGTTATATTTTATTTATTTGAATTAGATAAATATTGTTTTATATATTTTTATTTTCAAAATTTATGGTAATATTTTTTTTATTAATATATATATATATATATACGTGTGTGTATTTGTTATTTAATTACAAATTCACAGTTTTTTCGTGTGCCCACATACCATTTATAAAAATACTTAAAAGTGTCTTGAAACTTTTCCATACTGGGTAGAATTATTGTAAAGCGACAACTAAGATTATTCAAAGAATCCAAGGTTGTGGAGAAAGTTTAAGTCTGCTGAAGTTTATAGTCTTCCACACACACACACATAATATTAATTAACTATTTAATGGCTATATAATGAGTATAATTATATTAAAAGAAAATAATACTCTTGAGACACTAGCCTTTTGTAGTGGGTTGTCGTTTTATGCATAAAAAAACAAACAAAAATGGGGAATTGATTGTGGAATTAATTATATATATAATGTATGGGTGCTAATCTTTATATATCAGAAGAAACAAGGTGACAATTATAAAGTATAGACCACTTATTGGTTATTTAGTGGTTGGTTTTGATTTGGTGGTCTTGTTCAATCACCATGCATGCATGCACCACCACTGCATGAACGTCTCCCACTTACTTTTCTTTTTTCATGACTGCATCATATATAATTATCAATATTTTTATTGGATAATTGTCACCTCCCTTATTATAATTGATTACCTCTTTTCATGCATTATACTACAACTTTTGGTACCACATAACTAAATATATGTAATTGTATATACTATTTGATTCATTAGGGGTTGTTGGGCTGGATTGGGTATCTGTTCCGAAGTCTCAATCCTAAAATTCTTCGATTTTGTGGTTTCGATTATGAAAATTTTCAATTTTATGGTCCCGGTCCTAAAATTCTTTACTTTTGTGGTCTCGATCCCGAATGTCGAAATTGAAAATTTTTAAATAATGATCCCGGTTCCGATCTTGAATAAAAATATTTTAAATGATATTGAATAGTCTCCTATTCCCAAATGAGACGAAAATATTATCAAATGTCCCGAATTTATAAAATTAATTTAGGAAATCAGGAGCCCTAATCGAAATTCGGGACTCCCGATGCCCAAAATTTCTAAAATTTAATCCCGCTTCCAATCCTGATGCCACAAATTTCAGGACTTGAGATTTTGAATCTAGTCAAAATTCAAGTTGGAAGCGAAAAAGTCCCAAACTCGATCCCAAATTCTCATATCCATGATCTATATATGTATAAGTAATTGGATCTTCATTAGCTAACTTTATTAACGGCATCGAAAACATGTAAGAGTACTATTAATTGTCCCTTGGAACACATAAGGGCAAAGAGGTAAATACATGACCTTGATGATATTGGTGGATTAATATCTGCTTATAGAATTAAAATATTGAATTAGATTTGTTTGGTTGAATGAAATAATGTTGGAATGAAATAAAGTAACTAATGAAATATAGGTATGAATGGAATGGAAATCATAATTTTCTCATTTGTTTGTCACACGTGTAAAGGGATATGGATGAATAAAATCACTATTTTTTTCTTAATTCCATTTTTATGATTCATAGTTAGAAATAAAGTGTAACAATTAATTAGATTTGTGTTGTATTACACAATTATATTTTATATTGCAAGTAAGGGTGGAAGTTCATTGTGATTCGATTATCCAAATCGCAATTTATGATTATCCGCGTATGTTTTGATCGAAATACATTGTTCGTGATGCACTATAAGAATTTCAATTATTATTTGATAAATGGTTAGTCACGATTATCCAAATATTCAAAATAATTAAAAATTAAATATCAATTATATTTTAATATTTTATTTTTAAATTTCTAATAATTATGTCATAATTGTCAAGAAAAAAATATGTCTATATAAATAAAATATGAAATAATTATTAAAAGTAATATATACTATAATTTAATTTAGTCCAAATGAAAAAAAATAGGAAAAATATATAAAGATTTCAAATAACTAATTCCTTGTAGTTAGGATTGCATGACTATTGCTATTTATAAAGAAATGATGTTAAATAAAATATTGATTTCCAATCATAAAAAAGAACAACTAAATAAATTATAAATGGAGTGAAGGAATAAATGAGTGATCATTCCATTCCACGAATGGGTAGTGCTCCTGCTCCACGTCAGCTGTTTAGTAGCAGCATTAAATTTCACTCGTGAATTGACTATATTGACCCATGAAGTAAATAAAGAAATTAACATCTATTTGGAAAACAAACAATAATTAATGCAAGCCTTTTTAATTTCTCTTTTTCAATATCTTCTGCCCATCTCATCTCATCTCATGTGCAGGTGGTGTTGAGTGTCGACCACATTGTAATCTGATTATATATATATAGGACCACTCACTATATATGGTCATATACTACTAATTACATACCATATTCTTTTATTATTTTCGCTTTTAACTAAAATTTTTTAAATAAAAAAGCTAGATGAAATGTCAATTTGTTGAGGGAATCAAATTTATATATATTTTTATAATGAATGAAAGTGGAAACTTGAACATTCGAAAGTGTGACTCAAGGCAGGCACGTCACTAATTAATTAAATGATCGATGTCAAGTAAAGCATGCACGTTATATTTTTCTTCAATTTTAGTCCACCATAAAGGATATACTTAATACACAATTATATTCTTATTTTAAACCTAAAAATGAAAGTGACAATATATATGTAATTACTTGTAATTAATATCTAAGATATAAAGGGGAAATTAAGGTTCCGTAAGAACCCTTAGTTACGTAGATGCTAAGAACAAATCTACTTAGTAGATTATTTCGAGTAAATGGACGATCAAGATTGATTTAGAAAAAATGATGCAATCTAAGCATTACTTTGTTGTGTCATTTTAAGTCGCAATCAGATTTGTGCATTTTATTCATAATTCAATGCACTTATTAATTTGGACAGTGCATGAAATAAACATAACGTTCGATTTGTTCCTAATTCTTATATAGACGAAAAATAAACTAATTAAGCAGGAGATTCAAATAAAGTAATATTAAATAGAGTAATTACTAATTGCAAATGGGGATAAAGAGTCCCATAATATAATCGTGCATATAAATATTAATTAATTAATATGCATGCATGAGAAAGACACAGAAAGCAAGAAATTAAGCCCACTGTTTATTTGACGGAGACCCATCCTAAGCCTTTTATAATTAAAGAGATAAAATGATCCATGTTTCAAAATAAACAAGACAAATTATTAATTAGTCTCTATATATGAATAAATAACAAATATAAGAAAGTAGTGTTTCAATATAAATAAGATTGAAATGGGGCGTAAGTAATTAGCCGCAATTCTGGAAGATTAGAAGAGGGGAATAATAAATCATAGTCCACTTTATGAAATGAAATGATGTGGATGAGCACTCGCAAATTAAATTAATTAGCAATGAAGAAGCGCAACAACGACTATTCAGTGGAATAGCGATTTCAATGATAAATGGGGTTTCCTTAGCAGCAAAGGTTAGGACGACACACACGCCCACACCTTTTCCCACATATCCTTCTCACCATTCTTTCAGCTAAGTGGGAAAGTAAGTGTACCTTCATTACTTCCATTAATTACTCATCTCATCTTATACTTACTTATATATATATATATATACTACCACTTGTCTTCTCTTTCACTTCCTTCTTCCTTAAGTCCAAACCTTTTCTATTTTTATATATTGCAATTCAATAATCAGGTTTGGTCTCCATAAAAATATTCTATTTGTTCAAAAATATTATTTTAAATTGTACAGTCATACCAAAACATCATTAGTTAGGTCTTCTTCTATTAGCTCGGCTCTACCACTTATGGAGGATATTGTTAATTCGTGTGCGGATAATGTGGTTATACCATGGAATGCCATATAAACATACCATTTATTTTAATTTTTTTATATTAAATCTTATTATTATCGATAAATTTTAGTTGAAAAGTGAAAGTTAATAAAAATTTATTATGTATGTACTTGGCTTAAGCTTGCCACGGACTTTGCGCATGGTTGATCATTTTTTCTTCTTATATCTTGAATTTGATTTCATATGTGTCTTAATCTAAATATCGCGTGATCCCAAATAATAACTTTGGATCCACATTATTGTTCGTTTTTAATTTGACTTTGTTGAAAGGAAAAAAGAAAAGAAGATGATAGAATATTAATACGGAGTGATTTAATTTTCAGAATTTTCAATTATGAGTTGGGCTAAAACGAATCAGGAAGCCCAATATTTACATTTAAAGTTAAACCTCAATGGTCCATCCAAAAATTAAATGGATGGCTAATTTTATTCATAGCCCCATTTTACTCTTCATAACTCTCATATTTAAATTAAATAAAAAATTTATTTTATGTCCTATATTATCTTTGAATTTACGGAATTTATTAAGCTTTCACAATTTTAAGAAATTAAAAAAAGTAGGCATTGCGACAAGTATTTCAAAACAAAACGTGTTGAAAAACTAGAGAAACATGATTGTAACAGTAGAAGAATAAACTCCATTGGCATCAAGGAACACGATCAACAAAATTGAATATTATTTGATTGAGAAAGAAAGTTGCAGAATCGAATTACAAAGTGTGTATTTTCTCCCTCTCAGCTTCCTAATATTTATACATGTGTAAAACACCTAAACATACACGCTACTTGGAGTGTCAGCTGGAATTAGTTATTGTTGTTGCAACTAATAGAAACGTAATAACGGCAAAACCCACTTCTTCACGCTTCATATCTCTTTCTTCCTCACATACACTAAGCTCCTTTTCTCTTCACATATTGTGCAACACATTTCTTATCTCTTGCATATATGCACAATTTTAACACTCCCCCTCAAGATGGCAGCAGAAACAAAAGCAACCATCTTGACAAAGCATCGAACAAGAAAGCCAACTTTTTCATAGTATCGTAACATATCAAAGTTGGAGAACACTCTCCCCCTTAAATGAAGACCCTTCTGAAATCTGTTAGTCTTATCTTCAACACAAAATCCATTAGTTACACAAAGAACTGGAAAACAATGATGAACACAGTCACTGGAGATGATTTTGAAGAGATTGAGTGTGTGAAATCCTGCAACTTTAGATTATAAAATTTGAGGAGTAGACTTGATCAAGAAGCACTCTGAATTCATCGTATTTGGATTGAGGAGACCACTGAAAATGAAATATCTGACGAGGAGGAGGAAGAGGGGAACAATTAGGATGAGAAAGGTAAGGTAGTAGAAGTTGCTGAGAATAATGATAAAGCTAAGAAAATAATGAACAATGAAATGGCAGAAGCCAAACTAGATGAGAAATCAAAAGAGATCACAAATGATGAGTATGTTGCCTTCTACAAAAGTATCATTGCTGATTGGGAGAGAAACTGCAAGCATTGAAAAAAAAAAGAGTATGATGGTTGATAGTAACTACATAGAAACTACTAATGAATACGGAAATCTCAACACATGATTTTAATCGAGGAGAAAGACTATAAGATCAACATCGATCCTAGGAGACAAGAAAACGCACAAAGGTATAAGACAATCTAATTGATCGGTGAAACGAGACAGCCGAACTCTCGGCGAAACAAGACAAAGACAACATGATATTCAACGAGAATGAGATAAAACAAGACAACCGAATGGAATTGAAGATAAATAGCATTGTCGATTGTATCTACGAAGAAACAAGATGACCGATTTTGTTGCCCATACAAGAAAGAGACATTAAACGGTGAAATAAGAGATTGATTCCAAAAGAACACACTGAAATCAACATCAATGGAGATTCACACACAAAGGTGCAGCAACAGAGAGACAAAAAATCAAATTGAAAAACAAAAGATCAACCGGAGATATGAGATGTGAATAGAAACATAAGAGAGATATTTGATTCAATCGGAGAAGAAAGCCAACAAAATCTAAGAAATGAGAAGAACATACTTGAGAAACAAAGGCCACAAACCAGAAGCACAGAGAGGAAGAGAATGAAATTACAGATGAGAGAGAATTGAAGAAGAAGACTCAATTACCAGATACAGAAAATGCTTAAGCATGAGCTAGACCACGAAAATCTGATAATCTACAGATTGACGAAGCACGAACGTTGAATCCAAAGAATCGGATTGCACAGTGGAAGTTTTTCCGCTCTGATACCATGTTGAAAAACTAGAAAAACATGATTGTAACAGTAGAAGAATAAACTCCATTGGCATCAAGGAACACAATGCACAAAATTGAATATTATTTGATTGAGAAAGAAAGTTGCAGAATCTAATTACAAAGTGTGTATCTTCTTCCTCATCTAAGCAAACTCAGCTTCCTAATATTTATACATGTGTAAAACACCTAAACATACACGCTACTTGAAGTGCCAGCTGGAATTAGTTATTGTTGTTCCAACTAATAGAAATGTAATTACGGCAAAACCCACTTCTTGACGCTTGATATCTCTTTCTTCCTCACATATACTAAGCTCATTTTCTCTTCTCATATTGTGAAACACATTTCTTCTCTCTTGCATATATGTACAATTTTAAAAAAATGATGAAAAGGAGAAATAATAAAATCATAGAATTCATAATATTGATCAGAGTCAAGTGTCACCAAACACACTAACTTACTCTCTTTGCCAAGCTATTCTGTTTGGGTTTTTTTTTTCAGGTTGAAAATTTACAACCTTACCCCTAAATTTTTGAATTCGGTTAGCTCATCGGGCCATACAGGCTATAGACTCTCTGGTAAAAAAATGTGAATTCATATATTTTTTTCATGACTCTATATTTGTAAAAATAAATATAAATAATAATAATAAGATTAAAAAAAAGTTCACATATTGTCATATATCAAATGAAGATGATTCACATATTGTTATATACCAAAAAGTTCATATATCGTCATATATCAAAAAAAGTTCACATATTGTCATATACCAAAATAGCCGAGTCGAGGAGTCCTCTATCCGCAAGACGAGATATGCCCCTGTAGTATCTCGGATCTGGCATGTCGTCCCCAAAGATAAAACGGCTTCATCTCGGAAGGTGATAGCACCGCGGACCTACCGAGCTCAGCCGAACTGGAATGTGGCAAGGACTAAGCTCTTCACAATGTTGACACAATAATGAGTGAAATGCAAAATAAAGTTTTATGTTTTGCAACGTTTTTTCCAAAAATTCTCAAACTCTCCAAAACTTCTAAAAACTTTTTTTATGCAAAGACAATGCACCATATTTATAGAAAACAATCACTCCTAGAGTTAATGATGGAATCAACGTCGACTTGAATGTCATCAAGACAGCAGTAGCAGTTACAGGAGTTACAACCGACTTGATGCTGGAATCATTGTCGCGTTAAATATCATCAAGACAACAGTGAAAGTTATTGGAGTTACAACCAACTTGGATGAATCTAAACACATTCATCCACTCGAGAATGTATCTAGACATTCCCTTGTCCACGTGCAAGTCCAACTTAATTGGGTCACATCTGTTGGGCCCCAAACAATTGGTCCAACAAAATCTTTTGGGTTGGCCAAACCAAACCCAAGTTTAACTCATAACTCTATAACATGTGACAACTTCAATCCACTATTTCTCACTCACCGGGAATCGGTTTAAAGAATAAGAATATTCTATGACCATTTACACGAAACGTAGATCGATCTTATAACATTTAATTATACTAAATTAAATGTTATGTCACTCAAACATACTGTCAGACATCCATGACCAACCACTTAAATGTTATGACAACATCAGGTCAAACATCTATAACTAACCACGATTCCAATAATCCCCCACATGAGTGGAAATAGCTTAAATGCAAATGCAGACACAAGCTCAATCCTCAAGAGGTATTAAAGTATAAGGATAAATAGTTCGTGGATTTAAACCTTCCATAGTGAACACCATCAGATACACATGCGGATTAGTAGCGCGATGCTTTGAACAATTTCTCAACGGCGTGCACCGAGACAATGATGTTAACACTTAAACACCTCAACCACATCCATTCTTACGTTTTTTGTCCATTTCGAGCCATGAATACCCCTTTGGATTCATAAGTGTTTATACATGAAACATCCCTCACTTCACATTTATATAGGTGATTCTTCACCGAGTATCTTGCCATACTCAAAAGAAACATTAAAAGTCATAGATTTAACATCACCAATAGGAAAGTTTTCAACACTAAATTTGTTCTTCAAGGAATGGATATATATGAGTGTTTTCCCACGAACTCTCATAGCTTAGTTTTCCCATTGAACTCAATTTGTTCACGACACATGTTATATTAGGTCGAGTGCAATTTGTAAGATACATCAAGCACCCAATCACCGTGGCATAGTCTTCTTGAGCAACTGACTCACCTCGGTTCTTGCTCAGATGAACATTGAGTTCTATAGGGGTCTTAGCCGGCATGTTATCATAAACGTTAAACTTCTTGAGCACTTTCTCTACATAGTGAGATTGTGTCAAACTGATCCCATCTGATATCTTTAGAATTTTCATTCCAAGTATCACATCAGCTACCCCCATATCTTTCATGTCAAAAATTATTTTTAACATGACCTTATTGTCGTTAATCACTCGGATATTACTACCCATGATTAACATGACATCTACATATAGACATACTATAACATATCTAATAACCGAGTTCTTAATATAAACACATTTGTCACACTCGTTTATCTTAAACCCATTTGATGACATCACGTCATCAAATTTCAAGTGCCATTGCAACGACGCTTGTTTCAATCCATATAGATACTTAACCAGTTTGCATACCTTTTTCTATTTACCAGGTACTACAAACCCCTCAGGTTGCTCCATATAGATTTCATCCTCAAGATCACCATTCAGAAACGCAGTCTTTACGTCCATTTGGTGAATCTCAAGATTGTGCAAATCATCAATCGCTAGAAGTACCCTAATGGAAGTAATTCTCGTTACTAGTGAATAGGTATCGAAAAAATCATACCCTTCTCTTTGTTTAAAGCCCTTGAATAATAAACGAGCCTTTTATTTATCAATTGATCCATCGGCTTTATACTTTCTTTTAAGGATCAACTTGCATCCTAAGGGCTTACAACCTTCTAGAAAATCAACCAAAACCCAAGTGTGGTTTTGCAAAATGAAATCAATTTCACTTTGCACAGCTTCTCTCCAGAGCTCCCCGTCAGATCTGGAGAAAGCGGCTTTAATCGTTGTTGGTTCTTCATTAAACATAAACGATACGTAGTCAGGACCAAAAGAGTTTTGGGTCCTACACTACTACAAAATCGCTAATAGACAAGGGTTTTTAACCCTTGTCGTAGCCTGTCCTCGACGCTTGTCGAAAGTGGTGTTGTCGTATGTTCTCGCTCATAGACAACGGTAATATAACCGTTGTCGTAAATATTTACAACAACGGCTCCGACAAGGGTTTCTGGAACCGTTGTTGTATTTAAAAAAAATTCGCTCATAGACAACGGTTCTATAACCGTTGTCGAAAGTGGTGTTGTTGTATATACCGTTGTCGTAAATAATAGACAACGGTTCTTAAAACCGTTATCGTAGGTCTTGTAAAAAATTCACCTATAGACAACGCTTATTAGGACTCTTGTTGTAAAAAATACACCTATAGACAACGCTTCGTAGGTTCTTAAAACCGTTGTCGTAGGTTCTTAAAACCGTTGTCATTGATTTATAAGACAACATTATATTTCTGAACCTATTGCTAAAACTAATAAAATAAATATTAAATTGAAATGAAAACATCAAATACGTAAATATTTAAAATTAAATTACTAATATAAATAATTTAACATAAAAGCATAGTGCAATATTCAAGTTTAATCCTAAAAATACCATAGCAAGCGCAAAAATAATACTTCAAGTTTGAATGCGTACATGGTCCCAAACATAAATAAACCTAAAATTACCAAAAGCTACAATCCAATATACTCCTGCACCAATTCAGCCCACTCCTTACGCACTTCATCAATTTCCACAGGAGAGTAATTCCCCTTTTCTTCAATAAACTGTGAAGTTAAAAATATATATTAGATAATCTTTAAAATATACTACTACATAATGTTTTGGAACGTACTAAGACAAAGCTTATTAATACATGATGTTGATCAAAGTTAGAATACAATCATAAGGACCACAATGCGTATGCAACTATGCATGTTTTTCTCTACACTACTGTTCATACTTTAATTACAACACGTACATAGATTCGTATAGCTAAGCTAGGGATATATATGATATATACATACATATACTGGCAGTGATACAATTCCGCTAGAAATCTGAAAGCATATTTTCCCAAGTTACAATTCCACAGTAAAGATAACAAAAAATCACATCTACTAATTACTTAGAAATCTGAAAGCATATTTTCCCAAGTTACAACATATTCACAGAAACAGTTCAGTGAAAGAGATGCATTAATAAATAATATATGGCAACTACTTATTGTAAGTTTAGTCTCTACTTATTTATGGAAAGCCCATCCATGTTCCAGGTACTGTAAGTAGGAGGCAAAGAAACCAGAAGCAACAATATATGATGGTTGAAAACTTACAATTGAACCACTTGTTGCCAAGTATTATCTTGGATTGTCAGCTTCATCGTATGCAGCATGCACCATATCAATCGCTTCTTCATCAAGATAGTGATCATCTTCACCATGCTCTAATTGTTCTGAATGATTCACTAAGTAACTAGATGTAGATCTTTCTCCATGCCATATCCATGTATGGTATGTTAAATCCATACCATTAGCCAACAAATGTAACCTTACAAGGTCAATCTTTTTCCTCGTTAGATTTCCACATGTTGAACATGGGCATGACATTGTTTCATGATTAACTGCACTTTGCATGGCAAAGTGCATGAAAGAGTCTACTCCAAGCTCATACTCACGTGACAACCTATTCTTTGACATCCATGATTTATCCATTACCAACCTAAAATGTTTAATTTAACAAAGAAGGAATCTTAATATAACAATCTATTATCAACATATTCTTCTTCTTCCTCTTCTTCTACTACTAATACTAGTATACTACCGCTAGCCTAGTACTACTGAAAATAATGGCGAAAAAAAAAATAGGAAAGTTTTCTTATTTTCTAACTGTTTTGCATGTTTTCACATTTTTTATCTAACTTTATATATCTGCTACATTTAGATACAATACAGTATAAGGATTAAAGCAATGAACAAATAATATTTAAGCATTGTATATTCAAGGAAGATCATATAACATTTTTATTTCATCTCTCTCCTATATATATATATATCGATTATACCTGAAATTGTAGAGCAACGAGACAAACTGCGCAGATAATTCTGAGTCTTCTTCTTCAGCGGCTTCTTTCGATTAATTTTGGCTTATGATTGCATCAATTTGAAGACGATCTCCCATGTATGCCTTGAAAATATGAAGCATCAAGCGTGGCTATGACATAATTCATTATAAAATATAGATATTTTCTAGCCGTTGATTACCTTATAGTAATTGTTTTCTAGTGTAACAATGTTCAAGAAAATTCCATATATATCTGGCAATAAATATAGTCAAGAAAGACAACTAGAAATTTTATGGGCTAAGTCATGTCTAATTAAAGTAATTATGAATCGATAGACATCAATTTATTTATTTTTTATATTTCAGCAACCTATACATGTACATCAATACACAAATCTAAGCTCATTAAATCAACACACAATTATAAACGGTGACCATATATAACAAATAATCCAAATTAGTTTCATCACTTGAACAAAAGCATATTATTTTGGTTTGAGTTAGCAAATTAGTTCTACATCTTCCATTAATAAGTTATTGAAATCCATGTTCTTGAAATTGCATGCATTTATATAGTAACTCGATCAACTTACCGTTAATAGTGTTCTCTTCATCACTCTCTCCATAAAATGAAGAAAGTAAACAAGAAATATAGACTATTACAAAGATTTATAAACGAGTGCAGTAATATATATATAAGTAAAGTATATCTCTGATTTAAATAGATACAAAGCTGAACCAAAATGACTCCATCTGAGCAAATCTATCAGAATATTCTTCATGCTTCAACATAAGCACAAATCTTCTTCTTCGACACACACACACACAGACAAGAAGTGATACATGTATCTATATATATAAATATGCAGGAGGGAGGGACAGAGAGAGACCTGAATGGTAGAAAAGTTGCAAGAAGAGCGACCCTTCTGGTGAAGATCTATGAAAGAAAAGAAAGAATGCATGCATGGGTGAATTGAACGAATGTGATTAATGTTTGAATTAGGGAGAATATGTATAGAAAAGAGTTAGATAGAATGGAAGAAAGAGCGTAGTATTGTGCACAAAATCGACAGAGAGTTATGATGGATCACACAAATCCTCTTCATCATCACTAGCAGTTACCAAATAAGTTGATGTCTTATGGAAATCCATCGAACTGATCCTACCATTCTGCAAAAAGAAGTAATAAATCAATTTATATCAACACAAGGCTTCATCCAGATTCATTTCTGAAGCACAAACTTAGCACACCTCGACTCAAAATCAATATCTAGTCGTATATATCTGGGGTAGTTATCCACACTAACGCAGCAATCTATAGAATTAGTCGAATTAAATATGTTCAGTAACCCTATACGAACTACGATAAATCAATTCCAGGTACTGTAAGTAGGAGGCATCCTGCATTTCTTAAGTCACACATCTTGTACTTCTTCAATCATACAATTCTTACAAGAACTTGATCATTGACTTGCACCTGCCCACTTCATATTTTTATATATCTATTACCAATTTGAACTTGTTCAAGAAAACACTAAGTATTTCACACCTTCTTAGAATCAAAAGGATTCGTGCTCAAATTTGACATGAAGAGGGAGGAAGTTTCAGAAGATGTTCTTCCAGATGCTTTGAGGGATTGCTTATTATCCAATTCATCATCAGAATCAAAAGGATTACTAGAAGGCACATTAAAAGGACGCCTGGTATCAGCTGAGGTGTGGTTAGGCACACTGTGCAAGGGAGATTTCTTAACACCATGCATTTTGCACCAAAAAAATACTATAAGATGATATTATGCAAGGTTTTAGTTACCAAACCGAACACTAATCAATAGACAATCTCACAGGACAACCTGGAAACTGCAGAAAATATAAATCATCAAACAATATTATGCAAGGCCAAATAGAACCAGTTAGAAAATGTCATACAAAATCCAAGATAACCAGAAATCTCAGTTTTTTGTTGCTTTAAACTTTAAGATCATGACATAAAAGGTTTACTATTGATAAGATGTGATTATGACTTCGAACAGTAATTAGGTAATAAAGTTCCAAGATATTAGCCATACACCATAACTTAATTAATAAGTAAAATTAGGCAATAAACACATATACACAAAAAGAAAGGGGCCAGGAAATTTGGGAAAGAAAAGGCAACCAGAATCAACTGAGAGTAGCAGCACCAAAATATTGAATATACAAGCAAACAACAACTAGGAGGTACATTAAATAACATCGAGACTATAAATTTCGTTCTCATAGCTCAACTTCAACATCGTAGAGAACACATGAACTTTCTAACATTCCACACCAAGATATCTCCCTTTTTGAGACAAAAGATCAAAAGGACGCCCAAAATCACCTTGATTCCATCTGAAATTTTGGGTCCATATCCAAGAAAACGTGGAAAATCGGCCAAAAGGACAGCATAAATCTCCAAATACAAATCAACTACACATCATATATTCATATGATAAAATATTCTTAGCAGCACACTATCCCACAAGTTGAAAACTAAAATTATATATCAACCGTATATATCACTAAATAACAGTAAAGACACACTTCAAAATCTCATTAAATTTAGCATTGGTTGTTAGGCAGTAAATTGATGATTAAATAAAGGAACTATGAAAAGAGCAGTGAAAAAATAAGTAGAAACTGTAATGAAGAATGAATAGATATTATATGCTTATACTGAGAGAGAATCTTAGCGGAGTACCTGAGATTGAATAAGGATAAAGGAGTGATCTTGATTGATATTGGGGGAGGGATCCGAGAGTAACGCCTCTCTCTTTCCAACAACTTCAACTAATCTAGACCCAGAAAATGCAGAAAATAGCTATCATACTTTTATTCTTAGCTATCATACTTTTGATTATACTTATTGGCAACAAGGATTCTACCTCTTTGTATACAATCATAATTCGGTATTTAAAAAGGAGAGGAAATGGAATCGAAATTTGGGGGTTTTTCTCTCTGCTCATCAACCAGCAGAATATAGTGACATTCCAGCAACTCAACATATTTGACAAATACAAACCTGAGAACTAAGCTCTTGAAAGAGTTCAAAGGGTTGTATTTAGGTAACTTATACGCATCATTCTTTTGGATAATATGAATTTTCCAGTAAAACAGATAATTTATCACATTTCAGGCACCTAAAAATACAGTGAAGTGAAGCAAGAACACGATAGAAATAAATAACAAATGAACAATAAAGGGAAAATACTTGCGATAATTCCTAGACCAGAGAAGAATAAATTAGAAAACAGAAGCTTCGATGAGATTCAAGAGAGAACAAAAAAATTTAAAACGGGGAAAGTTCAGAATTGAGAACTTTACCAGTTTTGAGCTCCAGCTAATCACAATCTGAAGCAGATTTCGAATTCTCTGGTTGTTTGCTGTTGCGCCAAAGCATTGATTTTTGGATAAATTAGGGTTTGAAGTAATACAGATTTTGCAGAAGATGGCTGATAGATCGATGGCTGATAGACCGAGATAGGTTAAATTGAGAGAAATCGAGGGAGGCGAGGGTACTGCTGAAGAACGATGGCTGATAGACCGAGATAGAAGATGGCGCGGGACACTATCGTAAGGAAAATGAGAATAGGGGTGAGAGAATTGGGGGAAAGTTATTTGTTATCTAACATAAAATAAATAATAGTGTTATAATGATTTAATGTTTGAATGTTAACAAAAAGCTTGCACTGGCCTAGTGGTAAATACGGATTTTATCTATCTATTGGCTCAGGTTCGATTCTCCATAGTTACAATTTTTATTTTTTGCCCAAATGGATGAATTATAGGGTGGTAAGCTAGACTACGACAACGGTTTAACGATAAGGGTTCAAAATAGTGTTGTCATTGAGTACTACAACAACGGGTATACCACAACGGTGTGAAAAAGCGTTGTCGCATGAATATAAGACAACGCTATAACAACAACGGCTAAAGAATACGTTGTCATATATATACGACAACACACCTACGACAACAGTATATAAAAACCGTTGTCTATGAGCGCATTTTCTCGCTCAAAGACAACGGTTTTGAATACGACAACGGTTTTTAACCCTACGACAACGCATTTTGTTAAAAACCCTTGTCGTTCCAGTGTTGTCGTATGCCATTTTTCTTGTAGTGCTAACTCTACTACCACGTCTTGATTCTATATTCTCCAGATAAGACCTTTATCGTTTACGCGACTTTGGTGCTTCATCCAATGATTTAGAACTCGTTGTTTCATCTTCAATTCTCTTACTAGAATTGACTTCACTTTTATCCTATCTTTACAAGGATAAATATTTTCAAATAATATTGCATTACTTGATTTGATTGTTGTTCCCACAGTTATATCGGGTACTTCTGACTTATGGATAACAAATCGATAGGCGCTACTGTTTAGTGCATACCCAAACAAGACATAATCAACCGTTTTAGGGAAAATTGTAACTTGTTTGGGTAGAGGCACTTCAACCTTTGCCAAACACCCCCATACTTTAAAATATTTGTACGAGGACTTTCTTCCTTTCCACAACTCATAAGGAGTAACATCTTTATCCTTAAGTGGAATCTTGTTCAGTATATAGTTGGCTGTCAAGACAGCTATCCCCCACATGTTTTGGGAAAACCCTGAACTAATCAATAAAACATTTATCATCTCCTTAAGAGTTCGATCCTTGCGTTCCGCAACACCGTTTGATTGAGGTGAGTAAGGAGTCATCGTTTGATGAATTATCACTCTCGTTGCATAATTCCTCAAACTGAGCTACATATTCTCCCCCTCTATCACTTTGAACCATCTTAATTCGACAGCTTAATTGATTTTCTACTTCGATTTTGAAGTTCTTAAAAGCTTCAATAGCCTCATCTTTACTTCTTAGAAAATAATGATATCAATACCTTGTGCAATCATCAATAAAGGTGATAAAATACATCTTACCACCTCTAGTTTGCACAAACTTTAAATCACACACATCAATGTGAAATAACTCAAGGGGTTTCGTGCTCCTTTTTACCGAATGAAACGGTAACTTAGTTATTTTCACCTTGTTAGAGTCAATGTTGACTCCAGCAATGTTGGATAGCATGTTAGT
>JAPKLX010000089.1:611220-668720 GCA_026898415.1 Leonotis leonurus
GCAATAGAGCTTTGTTGTCGTGAGGCAACGCGGGTTATTCATAACCCGCAAAATTATCCTGTGTGTTATTTATTTTCCGCTGCATGTTACTTGGAATGTTATTAACATTTCTCGTAACATTACTCTACTAACATTTACACAGTGTTAACTAGTAGTAATTCAGGCACTGAATTATTTCACACCTCAACACAAATTCCACATTTATTTTGAGTATCGACTTCATTTATCTCTAGTAAATCCAAGTTTACTAATCTTTTTATATCATTTAGGTTCACATGACCTAATCTACAATGCCATAAATCTGAGCAGTCGGTCAGATACGAGGAAGTTGTACCTATTCCATTAACATCCAAACGTTTAGGTACACAACGCAGATCCAATACACTTAGTTTGAAAAGAATCCCAGTAAGGTATCCTTTACCAATGAACTTTCCATACTTAGTCAAAATAAACTTGTCTGACTCAAATACTAGTCTAAATTGTTAACTAGTATAGAGTTTGAAACCAAGTTCTTGCGGATGTCTGGGACATGTAACACATCCTTCAATATGATCGAGATACCAGATGACATCTCGAGGATCACATCCCCAACTCTAGCAACCTCAGATGAGGCTTGATTTTCCATGTAGAGCTTCCTCCTCTCAACATCCTTATACGTTAGGAACTTGTTCTTATCGGCACACACGTGTGCGGTTGCACTGATGTTGATAAACCAATCATCTTGATTTTCCACGTAATTGACCTCATCGGTGACTACGACAACTAGATCACCTTTGTCACACTTGTCGAATTCCTTCTGGCAATGTTGGAGGCGTTGACCTTAGGTTCACGACAATACTTTTACATGTAGTCAAATTCACAACAAGTGTCGTCAAACTTTAGGGCAAGCACGCTTCATGGAGGGACCACTTCTCTCCAATGAGTTAGCATTCACATCGATCAAGTCCTTCGACTTTAGATCTTGTGTACTAGGTGTGTTCGATTAGTCTTCCCTTAGAAAACTAGCGAAATCCAACATTTGTCTTAAATAACAACTTACACTGCCATTTATCGAATTCGGTCTCCCCAAAATTTGATAGCTTTCCTGCTAGAGGCTTCATCCTCGTTGTCCAACTAACCCCCACATGCGAGCCACTCATGTTGAGCCCGAATGCTCCAACACCGGATCTAATCATAGACCCAACATTCGTGATAAACTTTAGAGCACCAACACCGGATCCAAACATGGACCCAACCGAACCACACAAGGAGGAACCCACAATGCCACTTAATCTGGAACCATCGTTCAACCCAGAAGGGTTTTCATCGAACCTAGTCACTTGAAAAGTTGAGGTTGTGGAATCAACAATGAACGACACAGTCGAAGACATGCTAACAGTTGCAACAACAATGACAGCGGCAGTGGCAGCAACATGGTTACCAACTGTGAAAGAAATAGTGTTCCCACCAGTAAGTTGAAGTGGCAACAACAGTGTTATCAACAATGACAATGACATTGACAGAAATAATGTTGCCAACAGTGGCAGCGACTGTGGCAACAACAGTGTTGCTAGCAAAGACAACAACAGTTGAGGAAGTTGTTGAACCAACAAAGTTCAACAATGTTAATGATATTGTCATTCCCACTGTGTTGAGCAAACAAGCTCCAATACTTGATCCATAAAAGGATCCAACAGAACCATCAAATATGGAACCATTATTTGATCCAAACAAGGATCCAATGGAAATACCAAAAATGGAAGTATCACTTAATCCAATCAAGGATCCAATGGAACCACCAAATGTTGAACCAACACTTGATCCAAAAAAAGGATCTAATAGAACCACCACATGTGGAACTAGCACTTGATCCAAAAAAGGAATCTTATGGAACCACCACATGTAGAATAAATGGTGCCACTCAAAGTGGATTCACCAAACGACCCAAACGGGTTAGTGTTGGATAGAATCGTAACAATTGTCGACAAAGTTATCGAACCAACAGTGTTTATCAATGTCGATAGGATTGTCACTCCGACAGTGTTGAGTCCAAAAACTCCAACACTTGATCCAAATAAGGATCCATCATTCGTGCTGAGCTCGAGAGCTCCAACACCGGATCCAACAAAACCACAAAATGTGGAACCATTACTCGATCCAATCAAGGATCCAAGGGAACCACCACATGTGGACCCAATAGTTCCATTAGAAATGGATCCATCGAACAAACAGAGAGGGTTGATTCTAGAAAACGTTGCAACAACTGTTGACAGAGTTGTCGCAGCAATAATTATTAGAAATATTGACGTTGGTGTCACACCAATAAAGTTCGCAATGTAGATGTACCAACAGTGTACGAACATATTGCTGAAGTTGTCATGCCAACAGTTTCCTATGACATTGAGGACATTATGGATGTAGCAATAGACACATGTGTGAATGCAACAATTCTGGAATTAGTGGAAGTAGCAGCCGACATCTCCAAGTTTAAGGTATTAGGTCTCAAAAGTTATTAATTTAAAATTATATCACTCAAAAACCTCATGTGAACGGAAACAGTGTCTCGTCTGGCGATTTTTGAACAAATGAAATGTAAGAGGAGAATGATAAGATAACAACAGTAATAACATGCAACTGAAATCTAATAAAAATTAAAATAAATAAATAAAAAACTAAAATAGCTGAGTCGAGGAGTCCTCTATCCGCACGACAAAATACGCCCCGGTAGTACTCTCGGATCTGGCGTGTCGTCCCCAAAGATAAAACGTCTTCATCTCGAAAGTTGGCAGCACCGCAGACCTATCGAGCTCCGGCGAACTGGAATGTGGCAAGGACTGAGCTCTCGACAATGTTGACGCAACAAGGAGTAAAATGAAAAATATAGTCTTATGTTTTGCAAGGTTTTCTCCAAAAAATTCTCAAACTCTCCAAAACTTCTAAGATCTTTTTATGCAAAGACAATGCACCATATTTATAGACAACTCTCACTCCTGGAGTTAATTCTAGAATTATTGTCGGCTTGAATGTCATCAAGACAGTAGTAGCAGTTACAGGAGTTACAATCGACTTGATGTTGGAATCAATGTCGCGTTAAATGTCATCAAGACAACAGTGACAGTTACGGGAGTTACAACCAACTTGGATGAATCTAGACAGATTCATCCACTCAATGCAACTCGAGAATGTTTCTAGATATTCCCTTGTCCACGTGCAAGCCCAATTTAATTAGGTCACATTTGTTGGGCCCCAAACAATTGGTCCAACAAGATCTTTTAGGTTGGCCTAAACCAAACCCAAGTTCAACCCATAACTCCATAACAAGTGACAAATTCAATCTATTATTTCTCACTCACCGGGAATCGATTTAGAGAATGTGAATATATTATGACCATCTACACGAAACATAGATCGATCTTACAACATTTAATTATACTAAATTAAATGTTATGTCACTCAAACATCCGGTCAAACATCCATGAACAACCACTTATATGTTATGACAATATCATGTTAGAAATCCATGACCAACCACGATTCCAACATATATTTCAAAGAATCATCAATACTATTCGTCTTATACTCTTCGTAGTGATGATACAATTTCTTGTTCAGATTTTTAGTTTTTTCTTTGTTATAAGAATGATGAATTTTGGAATAACAATACTCCAAAAGTTTCAATTTCATCCTAGGATCAAAGACCACCCCCATAGCAAGTATTTCACTACACTCTTCCCAATATTTCTCAAACTTCTTTTTCATCACATATGTCATAGGTCTCACAATTTCATCTTGACTTGTAAATATTTTCCAACAATCGTACAATCTTCCACACTTCCATAAAATACAAATTTGAAGTCGGATAAGATGAGCCCGAGATCAATTTTGAAATCGTGTAAAACGGATACAAGAATACACACATTGTTTCTCCTCTTTTCCGGTCCTCTTCATTAGGGCATAACTAGTAAAATATATCATCAAATGCAAGCATGCTAAAAACATGACGATATTTGACTGCACTAGCAAGCATTAAGTATGGAGAATTCCACCGAGTAGTCACATCCAAACAAGGAGAAGAAGTAATATCTATGCCAATTTTTTTAGCACATTCTCTAAACTTAATCATCCTAGCTTCTGATGTTTTCACATATTTGATACTTCCTCTTATTTTTTCAAGAGCACCACCAACAACTTTCAACCCTTCTTGAAATATACTACCTCTGTTCCTTAAAAATATGCATCATTTGACCCGACACAGATTTTAAGAAAATGTTGTTGACTTAAAAGATAGTGGATATTGAGACCCACAAAAAGATATTATTAAGTGTTTTAATTGTAAAGGTACATGTTTTTAAGTAAAATAAAGGTGGAACCATGTCCAAAAATATAAAGTGCATGTTTTTAAGGAACAAACGAAAATGATAAAAGGTGCATCTTTTTAAGGAACAGAGGGTGTAAGATTCAAGATATGTGCACAACATCTAACATGTAAATAATCACCATTGCATAATAAAAAGTTTCGCAAATCAAGTCTTGTTTTAAGAATTCTCACCATAGCATTATTAGTTGAAATATTTTTCAATGTCAAAAAGAAAAGATTTTCCTGTCTATTTCTCACTGTACTAGACAATCATAAATATTTTGAGCTAACTCGGGTCTAGAATGTGGAGGTTTGATAGAAAAAATTGCAAGTATCTTGCTATCTAATTTTCACTTTTCATCCACATATTGAGCAGTTAAACATATATAACCATATGTGGTACAAGCAGTCCAAACATCAAATGTCAAACACAACATACCAGATAAGTTTTTTAGTGTGAGCTTCAATTTCTACTTTTCAGATTCATACATCGATTTGACATCAGAAGCATGTGTATTTCTAGTGATAAATTTTATATCCAAGTTCAAATATTTCAGAAAACATATTATGACTCCATATTCAACCCAATGCAATGGAAAATCATGTGCAATTGAAATCTTAGTCATCCAATCTCGACATGTTTTTTGATCTATATTTTTACCGCTACCATTTAACTTCCCTTCATGATCAAGCATCATATCACTCACATCACCAAAGTTTGGTTTCTTCTTACACATATCTAAATGACGATTTAGAGTTGAAGTTCCATATTTCGTACCTTTATACACATGGTCTTCACCACAATGATTACATTAGACTCTTTTCTTTCCATCTTTGTCAATATCCTTTGAAAATTATTGTCAAACTTTGGAAGTTTTTCTATTCTTGGGAATGGAAACAATATCATCAATAATCTTCACATCATCAACACTTTCCTCAATTATATTTTGTGAAGATGAGTCTTGCATTATGTCATGGGTCTGAAACATATTGGGTGTGAAGTGAGGATGAAACTATTTCACAAATCCTTACTTCTAAGGCATTAAATGATCAAGGTCATTCACACTATACTTTAACCTCTTATGTGCTTAGGTATAAAGGAAAGATTGTAATTGGCTCTAATATGGGGTTGATGGTTGAGATCTTGGCTGGAATGCATAATTCTCCTTTTGGTGGTCATTCAAGAATACAAGGTATATAAGATTGAAAAGACAGTTTTACTAGTTGTTCCAAACTTATTTTTAAACGGTAGTACGTGGCGTTGTTGAGTCCAGACCCATTGTCCGATAAAGGGATTCAGTATTGGGCACGAGGAATTTTTCCAGCCAATATACTTACAGTTTATTAAATAAACTAGTTCGCAAGAGTACGAATTCATTGTATAAAGGTAAGTTGATCTAAGTCGTATTCTCAAGGAAGGCTAAATAGGGCTTTATCTATGTTACAGAACAGAAAGCAATTAAAAGAGAGGTTTTTGATTTTAAAAACTAATTAATCTATCTAGGAGAAAACTAATAAGCAAATTAAATCCTAAATCTAATAACAGTGAATTAAAGAAACTGAATTGAAACATGTTTCGAATTGATTGATTAACATGATTGAAAGATTCAAATTACTGAATTGAAAATTAAGCAATAATAAGGCAGAAAGGAAATAAATCATTAAGCGATAAAAAAAGCAATTAAAGAACTCACTGATTGAACCAAAAGATACTGCATTAAAAAGAACTCCGGGTTTGTTTCACGAATGAATCCACAACTGAATTAAAAGAGAACAAGAAATAAAATCTGGACTAAGTGTTTTCTATCGTGGTCTAAACCCTAGACTAGAACTAAAATATGAAGGAAAATCATCTCTAAAAAATCACGCGAGGGGTTTAAATAGGCGAGGAAGAATGCGCCAGGGTAGCGCTCGCTAGGGGGGTAGCGAGCGCTGCCCCACTGTTCTGTCCTTTAACTTTTTCAGGGGCCAGCGGTCGCTGGGGCCTAGCGACCGCTAGCCCCACGTTCTGATTTCTCTTCATGGCGCAGCTCAGCGCTCGCTAGGGGCTAGCGACCGCTAGCCCCACGTTCTGCCTTCTCCACGCCTTTTCTTCACCTTTCTTCGTCTTTTCGTCTCGTTTCTCCTCTCGAGCCTTGTTAGCTCTTAATGTCGATCTTTCACCTACAAAGTAGCAAATAACAGACCCAAGCATCAACTTGATTGACAATATCAACCAATACTAATCTAAATTACGAGAGAAACGAGACCAAAAATGTATAAAACACTAGCCACATATGAAACGATGTCTTAACTTGGTTCAAAGTTGGGATGTGCGTCAGAAGAACAAAAATGATACACAATCCTACCCTGGCCTCTTACAGCCACTACCCATACCACATATACCAAAGTCACATATATCTATGGATTTTGTAGAGGGACTACCAAAGTCCGGGGGTAAGAATGTTATATTTGTGGTAATGGACAGGCTCACCAAGTTTGCACACTTTGTGGCTCTCTCTCACCTCTATACCACTCAGTCAGTGGCTCAATCTTTTCTAGATGTCATTTACAGACTACATGGGCCACCAGAGAGTATTGTTTCTCATCGAGATAAAGTTTTTACTAGCTCCTTTTGGAAGGAGTTCAAACTTTTGGGCACAAAATTGGAGATGTCTTCTGCTTATCATCCACAGACAGATGGACAAACAGAAAGACAGATGTATAAAAAATAGATGGACAAACAGAATGACAGATGGATAAAAAGAAATGATTAAGAAATTGCATAAATAATGATAAAATGGAAAAAGAAAAAAAATATTTTACTTGTCAAAAACTGATTCTCCTTATCTTTCTTTACTTCTTTGGGGGAAAATAAAGATTATTTACTATTACAATTACTTATCTTTGAAGTGGTGATTTCTCAAAGTACCTTGACATATATATACCAATTTGAATAGCATCATACAATAAAAAATAAATAGAAAACAAATTATTTATAATTAAAGTACCTTTATATATATATATATATATTATAATTTGTATTTTAAAGTAGAGAAATTTAAGTGTGGAAATTTCTAAGAAAGATGTATTTTAACTGCCACTTTAATTCCTTTCGTATATTGAAAATTACTTGTTTTCATAATTTATTCTAATTGTGAATATTGTTTTGAATTAAAAAAAATGCACAATAAGAAACTTAGAGATTAAAAAATCTAGAAGAATAATTTATGCATAATTATGACTACCCATGTGCATTAATTAGGAATGCAGATATTAACATAATTTATGCATAATTGTGAATATTGTTGTTGAATAAAAATAAAAAGATTAACAAATCAACATAATGCAAAATAAGAATAATAATTAACAATGGTCACAAACTCACAAGTCATGTATGATGGTCGCCGGCCTGTGGAAAATCAACACACTAGTGGTGATGCCGTGGTGGACTGCGAGCCGGTGGCTGAACTGGCGGGTGGGAGACCGGGAGTCGTCGGCTCGCCGCTAAGAGGGTGGAGATAAATAGACGATATATAGATAGAAATTGGGAGTGAACTTTAGGTTTACACGTTAAAGAAAATGAAAAATAATTAAATATAATATTATAAATATATATATAATAATTTTTTAAATATTACTACAGCCTGATGGGCCAGCTCGACCAACCCGAACGGTCCAACCCAAATAACCCAAAAATGAATACGGGATGCAAAATATCAGCCCGAACTGATGTAAAACATAAATGATGGACCTCTATGGGATGTCCTCATATGTTCATAGAAGGGTGTATAATGTCAATATTGAGCCAAGAAAAAAAAATTCATTGGTTTTTGCATGCATAAATTGAATTATTGTTTTAATACTTTCTATGTTATAATGTTCAAGCATGGATATTATTTTCAAAAAATAATTTCACAAAAGATTTTTAAATGACATAACTCACAGGGTACATTAGTACTCAGCCCTATAAAATGTTTTTAAAGTTTTTGCAAATTGAGCTGATAGTGGTGTTGTGAGAGACTAAGAATGTAGTTGTTGCAAACTGTCATGTTATGTATTATGATGTCGAGTTTATGTTCATTTTCAGTTTTCGATTCTTCATGTTATTGGCTTCATGAAAATAAATTGATTTATTGTTTCTTCACGAGAATTACTATTGTTCATTTTATGCATTCATATTCATAGCAGAGCTTAGACGTAGTTGGTTCCTCTTGGATCCTTGATCCTTTTTCATGTTATTTTGTAGCACCGACCACACTTGGCGGATTAGGTGAGTGTCTCCTTTTGGTGAGCTACGCTCAGTAACCTACGTCTTTGATTAACGACTCCTATATGAATGATTTAGCCACTTGGGGTTTAGGATTACCGCTTCCATGTTAAAAACTCTAATCTCCAACCCCATCTTGCATTGCATCTTTTTGTATTCAATTGTTCATTAACCATGACATCATTATTGACTATATCTGCTAGTAGTTTATATGGTTATCTTCCCCATTCAGATTAGTCCTTGTTATGAATAAGTTACTAATCCAGTTTTCAAGGACAAGTCTCCCATCATGATTATGTTTCATATCCCCCATTCTTCCCCCACTTTTTTTTTCCTCGAGTCATACTCTAGCGCATGCGCCGTCCCCCAGGATCGGGGTGTGGCAAAATGGTAACAAAGTAGTTCTTTTTTCTGGACTGTGCCCTCTTTATTGAATTGAGTGTTTAGAACTTGTTCTTCTAAATTGCAACAGGTACAACCCATAGTTCCCTATCAACCGCCATCAACAAAAAAATAAATGTATTTTATTTATTTTCAAAAATGTTTTGAAAATATGCACTCAATATGAGATTTTGGTTTATGAAAATGCTATGGAATTTGTATATCACATGAAAATGAGATTTTTGAAAATGTTGTTTTGTTGATTTGAAGGAAAATGTAAATGATATTTTATGGAAATGCAATGTTTTGTCTTATTGAGAATTGGACCCATTGCAAACAAGAAAATGAAAAGTAAATGTGAAGGGAAATGGAAACGAAAAAAAAAGGAAATGTTATATGAATTTTACATGATTTATGTTGTACTAAATGTCTTTATACATGCGTTTGAGTGAGTTTTTACACATTCTATATTATGAGTGAAATGTATATGTGGCGAATGTTTTATGTAAAAATGTGAAAATATGGGTACATTTCAAGAAGATGAAAACATTCAAAAGGCAACATGTTCACTTTCTAGGATCGACACCAAAATACTGACAATGTCAAATTAAGATATAAACCAATGATCCTTCTAAGTACAAGGTGAACTATAATACTAGTTAACAAGAACAATAGTGGGAAATATCTCATTTTTTCAAATTAGGTCCGACTTTTTTAAACTTACATATAAGTCCTCCTTGGAGGCACACCTTTCATATATAAATAAGTCATCTTCTCATGCACCATTTATTCATATTTGTATGTATATGTACGAGGTGAACTAGTTAACAAGAACAATAGTGGGAAATATCTCATTTTTTCAAATTAGGTCCGACTTTTTTAAAATTATATATAAGTCCTCCTTGGAGGCACACCTTTCATATATAAATAAGTCATCTTCTCAAGCACCATTTATTCATATTTGTATGTGTGTGTGTGTGTCTATATATATATATATATATATATATATATATATATATATACCATTGCTCTGTTATATATACTTATTCATTCATAAGATCTACGCTTCATACTCTTTGACGTTGATGCAGCCTAAGGTGTTCATGGTTCGTTAATTTCAGATCTGGTGCGTGTTCCTGGTTGGACGGATTGCACGAGCACGCGCTAAGAAGTTCAAGTAGTGTTTGATGGGTTTAGTCCAATAAATTTGGGATCAAGAGTTGATGAAGAAGCCCATTGAAGATGGCGATTCGAGTAGTCCACGAGCGGTCAATTTAATTATGACGAATGATCTTAATTTTGAAGATATTTAGTACTTTAATTATTGGCCATGTAGGCCACAAAATTTCCTTCTATTTTGAAGATATTTTGTAGTTGGTAATTTACCTTGTTGATTTATTTTCTTTTAATTTGTCTTCTATCTAATGGGAATTAGGGTTTATATAAAGGCATGTCTTGAATTGAAAAAAAAACCTTTTGATCAATATATTTATGTGAGTTTATCTCTATCTCAAGAGTATCCTAGTTCTTCTTAGTTGTTCCAACACGAGTTCAATTATCGATGTATTGACGAGTCAACCATCATTCGTTCGTGTGTCATTCATTGTCCTTGAGTTGTTGAATCAATCCCTCATTTAGATGATATGCTTGATGAGTTGTATGCTTCTTGTGTGTTTTCTAATATTGATTTGAGGAGTGGATACCATCAGATTAGGAATAAGGACGAAGATAAATGGAAAACCGTTTTAAAACAACACTTGGTTTGTCTTAGTGATTAGTTATGCCTTTTGGATTGACTAATGAACCCAATACATTTATGCGTCTTACGAATCATCTTTTGCGTGCTTATATTTGTAGATTTGTTGTTGTCTACTTCAATGATATCCCAGTATATAGTAAGAGTCATGATGATCTTGTTGATCACTTGAGGTCTGTGTTATATGTACTTAGGAAATAGAAGTTGTTTAATAACCTTAAGAAGTGTGTCTTTTGTACAGAAAAGCTTGTGTTTCTTGGTTTTGTTGTTAGTGCACAGGGTGTATAGGTGGACGACGAGAACATACGAGCTATCCAAGAGTGGCCGAGTTTGATTATCATTGGAGAAGTTAGAAGTTTTCATCGACTTGCTAGATTTTACATGCGACTTGTGCCGTATTTCAGCAGTATTGCAACACCGTTAACATAAGTCATCAAGAAGAATGTGGAGTTCAAGTTGTGGAAAGCGCGAGAAGAGGAGTTTCAGCTTTTGAAGGACAAATTGACCCATGCTCCGTTACTATATTTTCCTAACTTTTCAAAATATTTTGAAATTGAATGTGATGTTTCTGGTGTTGGTATTGATGGAGTATTAATGGAAGAAGGGCGGCCTGTAGCGTACTTCAACGAGAAGCTAAACAACACAACGTTGAGCTATCCAATGTATGATAAGGAGTTGTGCGTGTTGGTTAGGGCCCTAAAAACGTGAAAACACTATTTGTGGATCAAGGCGTTCATCATTCATACAAACCATGAGTCGCTTAAGCACTTGAAGGTAAATCACAAGCTGAACAAGAGGCATGCAAGGTGGATGAAGTTCATTGAGACGTTTGCATACGTCATTAAGTACAACAAGGTAATGAGAACATGGTGCCTGATGAACTTTCTTGGAGGTGTGCTTTGATCTCTACCTTAGATGTTGAGTTGCTTGATTTTGAGTGCATCAAGAGTTTGTATGAACATGATGTTGATTTCAGTGAGATATATGAAACATGTGTTAGTTCTCCTATTGGACAGTATTATAGTCATGATGACTATCTTTTTACGAAGAATAAGTTTTGTGTTCCTAAATGCTCTTTGCGTGAGTTGTTGTTGCTTGAGTCTCATGGTGGGGGTTTGATGGGACATTTCAGCATTGTTAAGACCTTAACTATTTTGGAAGAACATTTCTTTGGCCACACATGAAATGTGATGTTCAACGTATCTGTGGTAGATGTGTTGTTACATATAGGCAAGCTAAGTCTAGATCTAGTTCCCATGGTTTGTATATTCCATTGTTTATTCCTATTGCACCTTGAATTGATATCTCTCTGGACTTTGTGTTAGGATTGCCTAGGACTAAGCGTGGCAGAGATTCTATCTTTGTGGTTGTTGATTTTTCTAAGATGACATTTTTTATTCCATGCCATAAATTTGATGATGCATCTCATGTTACTGATTTGTTCGTAAGAGAGATTGTTAGATTGCATGTCGTGCCTATGACTATTGTTTCTGATCATGATTCTATGTTCTTGAGTTATTTTTGGAAGACCTTGTGGTGTAAGTTAGGTACTAAGCTTTTGTTTTCTACTACTTGTCATCCACAAACTGATGGTCAAACTAAAGTGGTAAATAGGACTTTTTCTACTTTGCTTAGAGCCATAATCAAGAAAAATATTAAGTCTTGGGAAGAGTGTTTGCCTCATGTTGAGTTTCCATATAATCGCTTTGTTCATTCTGCTACTAAATTTTCACCATTTGCGATTGTGTATAGTTTTAATCCTTCGACACCATTGGATTTGTCTATTTTACCTATACAAGAACATACTACTAATCTTGATGGCCAGAAAATGGCTGATTTTGTGAAACAGATTCATGAGAAAGCAAGGATGAACATCAAGAGGCGAACAAAGCAATACGTTGATCAAGCCCACAAAGGGCGTCGTCAAGTGGTGTTTGAACCCGGTGATTGAGTGTGGTTGCATATGCACGCAAGTAACGGTTTCCGGTGCAGCAACGATCCAAGTTACTTCCTCGTGGAGATGAACCATTTCAAGTGTTGGAGCGCATCAACGATAATGCCTAAAAGTTGGACTTACCAGGTGAGTATAATGGGAGTGCTAGTTTTAATGTGACTGATTTGAGTCCTTTTGATGTAGGTGACGACATGGATTTGAGGACAAATCATCTTCAAGAAGAGGGAAATGATGCAGCCAAAGATGTAAGATGAACTATAATAGTTAACAAAAACAATAGTGGGAAATATCTCATTTTTTCAAATTAGGTCCGACTTTTTTAAAGTTATATATAGTCCTCCTTGGAGGCACACCTTTCATATATAAATAAAAGTCATCTTCTCATGCACCGTTTTTGTATTTGTGTGTGTGTGTATATATATATATATATTATTCCTTCATAAGATCTACGCTTCATACTCTTTGGCGTTGATGCACCTCAAGGTGTCCAAGGTTTGTTGATTTCGGATCCGGTGCGTGTTCCTATTGGGCCGATTACACGAGCACGAGCTAAGAAGTTCAAGGAGAGTTTGATGGGATTAGTCCAAGAAATTTGGGATCAAGAATTGATGAAAAAGTCCATTGAAGATGGTGATTCAAGTAGTCCACGAGCAGTCAATTTAATTATGACGAATGGGCTTAATTTTGAAGATATTTAGTAGTTGGTAATTTACCTTGTTGATTTATTTCCTTTTAATTAGTTTCCTATTTGATGAGAATTAAAGCCTATATAAAGGCATGTCTTGGAAAATCGAAAAAAAACCTTTTGATCAATATATTTATGTGAATTTATCTCTCTCTCAAGAGTATCCGAGTTCTTCTTGGTTGTTCCAAAACGAGTTGAATTATCGACGTATCGACAAGTCAATCATCTCTCATTCGTGTGTCATTCATCATACCCAAGTTGTTGAATCAACACCACATTGGGGTATAGGGTCCAAGATTTCAAAGGTTTTGGGATATTCCATCGGTTCGTTTGAAGTATTCTGTTCGCGTGTTAGATATACGATTGGGCAGGATCGTATCAGGCGTTACGAATTTTCCACGAATCTCGCCTCAAGCGTTGGAATTAGACGTGCCCCCGGTTCGGGAACCGGCAGTTCCGGGCCTCAAACCGCCGGTTCCCGGTTCACAAAGCCTTGAACCAGAACCGGCCCGCTAGGCCTCCTTCCCGATTCCGGTCCGGGCCGGTTTGAACCGCCGGTTTTCAACACAATTTTTTTTTTTTCGTAAAACATGTTATTTTAATTTTTTGGTACATTTTGTTCAATTAAATAATGATTTAAGTTAGAGATAAAATTATAATGTAGGAGTAGTAGTTTTATAGTAGTACTCCTTTGATGAAGTTTGTTAAACCATCAATGTGGGACAAACTTATAAGTTGTTCTTTTTACAAGTTGTTCATTTTAGAATTTTATTAATTACTTTCTTATTTATTAAAATTCATGTGGATGGGAATCTAAATATATATCAAAACATAAAGTTTATATAAAATTGTATAGAATATTTATATATGTTAAACATGATACTTGTATTTTTAAATACTTGTTATTTATATTGGTTAAATTTATAAAATTAATTTGAATATAATTTATTAAGTTGTATTTTTTAAAATTAAATACAACATTCAAGCATTTATAAATTTAAATATTTAGGCTAGATGTACTTAGAGACTTGAAATACTTGGTTCAATGTTAAAATATAATTTATATGTGAATAAATGACAAATAAAGTAAAATAAATGTGGATAAATATTAGACATTGTTATAGATAATTTAATTTTTTTTCAACAAATTTATTTGCCCTTAAGATAGTATAATATTATATATTTTATACTCCTAAATTTCTAATTACATAATAAGAAGTTGAAGAGATATTAATCAATTATGACATTATAGTAATATCTAATTTATTCTATACTATATGATAATAAATGACAAATAAATTCAAATGAATGTAGAGAAATAAAATAATTTAGATTAGATATAGTTAGAGACTTAATATACTTGTTTCAATGTTAAAATATAATTTATTGATTATAAATTACAATTTTTATTATTGTTGAAGCAAATATTAAATAAATAAGAAAGTAATTAATGAAATTGAGTAGAATATTTATATATATGTTAAACATGATAGTTGTATTTTTAAATGGTTGTTATTTATATTGGTTAAATTTATAAGATTAAATTGAGTATAATTTACAATTTATTTAGTTGTATTTTTAAAAATTAAATATAATATTCAAACATTTATAATTTATAAATTAAAATTAACATGAGTATTGAAGCTATATTAAATAAATAGGAAACAAATATAAAATTAGGTAGAATATATATATATATATATATATATATATATATATATATATTATTAAACATGATATTGTATTTTTCAATCCTTGTAAATTTGTCCCACATTGAATATGTATCAAACTTCACTAAAGAAGTGCTCTTATAAAATGATTTTATCAAATAAGTACTCTTATACATTCTATATAATTGTCCCACATTGGAGATGTATCAAACTTCACCAAATAGGTGCTCCTATAAAATCTACCAAAGAAGTACCCCATATTATGGCCGTTTGAACTGGCTGGAATCGTCCCGAACCGGCGGTTCCCCGATTAACCGGCGGTTCCCAACGGTATTCTTGAACCGGTGGTTCGGGGGTTGAACCGGCGGGCCCGAACCGCCGGTTACGGTTACCCCTACCCTTGAACCGTAACCGGCCCATTTCTACCCGGTTTCGGGCCGGTTCTTGAACCGTTGACCACGGTTCCAGGCCTGAACTGTTGACTCCTGGGCCGGTTCCGGTTCGGGCCCGCCGGTTCACTGAAAATGGGCATGTCTAGTTGGAATACAGTTACAAGTCAGAATCATCATGGAAATGAAGAACTCCCATGAACCAGAAGTGGGAAACTTTGAGATGAAGTAAATGCATGATATCAAGATTTACGGTTTCAAGCTACATGAAATTTTGAGGACATAATTTTTATAAGGAGTGAGGGATATACCCTGGATTTTTCCTAATACATTTTAGATCTTTCACTATTACTAATTAAATTTTGTAAGAATAAACTAGACTCTATCAGAACCTGCCATGTGAAATTGGCATCTGGTAAAACTTTTTAAACGTTTCTTTAAAAAATGATCTTTTCATGCATAAGCCAAAAGCATATAGATATTATACTCATTTTTGTAGGATTTTTTCAAAAGAAAATTACCGGCACTAAGTTTTACCAGAAAGGAGTTCATACGCAACCAATACGAATTTTTAAAGTTTAAGCATGTCGTTAAAAAAATTATTTTTTTCATGCGTGACCAAAACCATATCAATATTATAGTTATTGTGTAGAGTATTAAGAAAGGAGGATGTTGACTTTTAATTTACTTGAAAATTAACTAGTATGCAGAAGTTATGATGTTTCAAGATTTAAGCATTCAATAATAATATAATATAATAAATATAATATTAAATAATCAAATATTTTGCTCTTGGGGAGGAGGGTCGATGGTTTATTTACTCATTTCAGCAGAAAAAATTCTTCTTATGTTGTTATTTTTCTTCTTCTTTTCTTTTATTCTTCCTTTTGTCATTTTTGACTATCGAGGTCATGCGAGTTTGAGAATCAATGATCAATCCAAGTTAAGGTACGTTGGGGTAAGGTTGAAGGTAAGCATGGAGCTCAACAAAGGTGACACAACTGCCGTCAAGTCACCGCCACCATCATTCCGATATCGTCATTTTGTTCATGCTTTCATCTCTCATTTTCTTCTTCATTCTTTGTCATTTTTTAAAACGAGTTTCTCATATGGGTAGCTTTCATTACATTGAACATAAAAGTCTTAAGGGGCTTAATGAGATGACGGACAGAAAAATGGTAAAATCAATTTCTGCACGTTACCTCTTACTCTTATATCGTCATTGACCCATTCATGGCTCTTGGTCATTCGGACTGCTAAAGTCCCTTAAAATTTTGAGTTTCTGACCATATGATTTGTTACCTTGTTGGATTGAATTTTAGATTTGGATTCCGGTTAGGATCGGCATGTCATGATTTATTACATTATTTTTTCATATTTTTCTAAAGGGAAAATATTCATGATAAATCATTTTTCGATAAAATTTATAGTAAATTTAGATAAAATAATTTAGAATTTTTTGAAAGAGGTTTTATTAATTTTCATCATTCCATTTTCCATAAATCTGAAAAAGACTACGAATCTTCTCAAGTTAGCTTGAGGTCAAGTTGCATGTTTTAAAAATGTTCTTACATATTCAAATATGAAATAATGTCCAGAGTATTTTTTCCTTTTGAGTCAAGTTGATTTGAAAATCCAGGTATTTCCAAAATGACTTTAAAAGACATAGAAAACTCTCGTTTCCTCATTTTCACTTTATTCACGTTACTTTTTGGAATTTGAGGCCAAAATTTGTTTCGTATAATTTTCATGTGCTTATGATTTTGAACAAAATGTTTGACAGATTTACGATTATCAGACGATATTGATATTTGCTAACAGGTGGGCTATATATGTTCTCAAAATGTATTGTTTGAGTTATTAAAACCTGATATTTATGAAAATATAAAAGGATGTCCATGTTAAAATGTTTTGCTTCTTATTGAATAAGTGTTCTCTCAAGCATGACGATCAAATCATGTGCTATGTTAGCGCACTATCACATGGTTAGTGTACATGTGGGTATGTGTGTGTTGTCCTTATATATTCTCGAGAGAAGTCAGTTTTGGTGAAAAAATCCCTACTGATGAAGGACATGAATGATGGACCTCTATATGTTGTCCCATATGTTCATAGAAGGGTATCTATTGTTAATATTGAGATAAAGAAAAATGAGATATCAATGATTTTGGTATGCATAGAATGATTTCTTGTTTAAAAACTTTCTAAGGTATATTGTTCAAACATGAATATTCTTTTCAAAAAATGATTTTACAAAAGGTTTTTAAATGTAATAACACATGCGGTACATTAGTACTCAGCCATGCAAAATATTTTCAAATTATTTTGCAGATTGAGCGGATGGTGGTGTCGTGTGAGACTGGGGAAAAGGTTGTTGCAAACTGTCATGTTATGTATTCCGCTATCAAGTTTAAGTTCATTGCGATTCTGATTCTTCATGTTATTGGTTCCATGACAATAAAATGATCTATTGTTCCTTCAAAACAGTTATTATTGTCCATTATATGCATTCATGTTCATTGGAGAACTTAGACGTAATCGGGCCCTCTTGGATGCTCATCTCCTCAACCCTTTGTGATGTTGTCGTGTACCACTGGCCACACTTGGTGATTTGGGTGAGTGACTTGTCTTTTTGGCGAGCTAGGCTCACTAACCTACGCATTCTTGATTGACGGCTCCTATTAGAATTATTTGGTCGCTTAGGATTCAAGATTGTCATTCCCATGTGACGAGCAATAATCTATAATCTCGTCTTCTATTGCATTTCTTTGTATTCAATTGTTCATTGACCATGACATCATTGTTGACTATATTTGCTAGTGAGTTTATTTGTTTCCTTTTTCCCATTCAGATTAGTCATAGTTATGAACAAGTTATTGTCCAACTTTCAAGGACAAACTTCCATCATGATTATGTTTCATTTCTCTTTTCTTCCCCCATTTATTTTCTTTCCCCCAATCACGCTCTGGTTCGTGCGCCGTCCCTTGGGATCGGAGCATGATAGTAAGTGTAGCTAGGTCTTTGGGTATATGCAGCTAAATGAGATCTTATTGTCCTAAGATCATCTTTGATATTTTTGCACTAGATCTAGTCTAATATCTAATATGCCCTTTGTTTATTTCTTAATATGAGTAGTTAATCAATAGGCACTCAATAGCGACTCGACCTTTATCTATAATATTAATATTAATATGAATATGTCTATAAGAAGGCAGTTTCGATCAGAATTTTCGAATGCAGTCAACCTTGATCTTTTCGATGGCGAGAGTTAACATCACCGGTTTCTTTGGACTGATGCGCACTATCTTATTTTTGTACTTCTTCTTCTCCTTGTTGAATAACTTCATATTAAGAGCCTCCAGTTTTCTATGTAGGTTCAGTGGGTGTAAAAGTTTGTTGTTGAGTTGGATGTTGTTGTTCTTGAACACGTGTAACTTTAGGTTGTGAGCCTTCAGGTTCAGTTTCAGCGCTTGGAACCTTAGTGACAATGGATTTATCAGTGTTGGTATCCGCTGCACTGGAGTCTCTTCCTTGTTCTTTTCCTTGATCTTGGCAATCAGGTTCGAACTTCCCTTCACATTTCACATTGAGCATTATCTCCTTACTGGGGGTCTGGCCTGCATCGCCATCATTGTCTCCTTCTTCATTATTTCTCTTCTTCTTCTCTCATGAACGATAGACAATTAAATTTCATCTTTAGGTTCCTTATCATGCTCAACTTCATCGTGGACTTCCACACTAAGTATGTTTTCAGATAACATTTTCTCATTTTTGGCATCATCAACCAACGCGCCTTCATCATCATACGATGATATCCTTCTAAAATTTCTCAAAGTGATGAAGTCTGGTGCAAACATTTGATATCAGATTATCCATGAGAATTTTATGGCTTGAAACTGTCATGGCCAGATCTAGACTAGTCTTGGACTCATCTTTGGCTTATGAAATTTCTTAATGTGGTGAATTCTTAGCTTTTATTCCTACAATTTTATACTTGGTTCGGATATTGGAACCTAGATTCATTCATAATCAATCGTAGTACTTCTATTATTTTATATGGTTTATCTTGTATTCTTTATCTTGCTTTTAATTTTGTGATTGTTGAAGAGAAGAGTTGCATAATGAGACCAGAAGATTGAAGAGGAAGAGGACGGTGTGTTGGTGGAGAAGAAGATTGCTAATTTTGACCATAGAGAAAAATAGTCAATAAGAAGTTAGATGTTAAACAGGTGGCAAAGGGAGATGACGCGTGTTTTAGTCTAGACTACATATGCATGCTTTGATCTAAAGGCCATGAGTTTATAGGGTTTATTATGTTTCAATAATTATTTAGTCCTTGTGGTTTTTATCTTCCTTTTAATTTTTTACATGAAGATGAGTGACTAATTTCCTTACCTAGGATTTATGGTTCTTAAATATTTAATCCAATTAGATAAATTATTGCAAATTTGTTTAGTTAAATTAGTTTATTTAATTTAAATAAATGATCATTATTTGAATTTCTTAATAGTATAACAAATCGAGAAACTACTTTATTGTGGATTGTAGTTTTACTAAAATTAGTTATAATAACAAATTGATTACTCGTTATTTCATTTTTATTATATGTGTCATTCGCTCCAAAAATATTCAATAAGATCGAGTATATGTTTTGAGTTCCTTATGTTGGTGCAAAGTGTAGTCTGCTATATGACATAGTCTGTACACAACCTGATCTCTCACAACCAATGAGTATAGTCAACACATATTCATGGGTTAACCTAGTTGAACAATGACATGCAGTTAAAAGGATATATATATATATATATATTCGGGGTACATCTGATACGGTCTCATTTATAATGAGATGCAAGTTGCCTTGTAGAAGACTATTAGAACTCAAATTTCATTGGTGATGTCAATAGTAGGAGATTCATGATTGATTATGCCTTTACTCTATGTGGAGGAGTTGTGAGTTGGAAAGAAAATCTTTACGCCACTGTGACTTTGTCTACAACAGAGGCATGATACATGGCCTTGACTAAAGCAACTACAGAGATAATTTGCCTAAATAGTTTGGCTAGTGATCCAGGTTTGAAACAAGAGATTCCAAATGTTATTTTGTGACAATTTAAGTGCAATTTGTTTAGCCAAATATCAAGTCCATCATGAGAGAACAAAACATATTGACGTTAGGTATCATTTCCTAAGGAATGAGAAGAGTATTGAGGTGAAAAAGGTCGGTACAATTGACAATCCATTTGATATGTTTGTTGAAAAAAAATTGAGATACAAGAGGAGAATGATGAGATAACAACAGTAATAACATGTAATTGAAATCTAATAGAAATTACAAGAATTAGAACTAAACCAAAATAGCCAAGTAGAGAAGTCCTCTATCTGCAAGACGAGATACACCCCGGTAGTGCTCTCGGATCTGGCGTGTCTTTCCAAAAGATAAAATGGCTGCTTCTCGATGGCAGCAGCACCGCAAAACTTTAGTTATATATTGATTATGAGTTATATCTTTAGTTAGTGACGAGATAAACATGTGACAGTATGAACATGATTAAACATAAGAAAGGTACGAAATAGAGCAAGTACAACTCGATCTTTTTATTTCAAAACTTCTTGGTATTCTTTTCTGAATACTCTAAAATGAAATTGTAGAATTTAGAGCTAGAATGCAAACATTTAAATATGTGTTTTAAATGAGAACTTCTATGTTATAAAAAAATGTATAAATTAGCAACCATAATTCCAAATATTTAAATATTACAAAGTCTTAGAATATAAACTTATAGAGATTTATAAAATCATCGTTATTGTCTAAATCATTTGCCGATCCTTTAGAATCTTATGCTAAAACATGTTTTTTATATAAAGGTGAAGCAATGAAGTAAGTTGGGTACAAGGAACGGAAGGTACTCTGAAGAACTAAAGAGAATGTATGCTTTCTTATAAAATGGAATTATCTACACACTAAGTGGGTTTTTTCTCTTGATGTTTGATGTAATGATAAATGAAATTTCTTAATGTTGATTGTCTGCCAAAAAGGTTTATGTTTTATATATGCTTCCTATCTGTGTTGATTCGCCAACTTATGTATCAATCAAATTCGGATTGTAAGCTAGACGAGAAATTCCTAGCAAGCATTAACATGTACACCCAGGTTGACTGTGAGTCACTTGCGACCAGATTTTGCTTCCGTGGAAGGAGGCCTCCTTCCCCGCGCACCCAAAATAAATATTGATCATATAATCAGAAATGTGACTTGCCAGTCAATTTAATGGAAAGTATATAAAATGTTTAGTGAGCACAGCTATTTCTGAAAAAACTGTGTGTCACTGTGTGGCAGTACAATCATATATTGAGATGTTAACTATTTTGCATGTGTCTACTGAGTATTTTTATACTCAACCTGCATGTTTTTCCTAATGTGCAGGTTGAGTGAGAGTTGATGGGGGTGGAGGAAGTGTTGAGTTGAAAACCTTTTTCTGCTGATCAAATTTTAACCTTGAGCACACATTGTCATATGTGTGTCTCACATGTATTCTGCTGCAAACACTTTGATAACTAGTAGTTTCATTTTAAGTTATTGAGTACCTCTTTTTCTACTTGTAAATTATACATCCTTTTGTAGTCAATCCCACTTATCCAGATCGATTATGTATATGAAATCCCTTTTGACCTATCTTGTATGCTTAATAATTCTTCATTTACAGATAAACTAATTATATACATTGAGAAACAATAACCTTTTATTTTCATTTTGCATTCCCATTTTTTGTAATAGTTCCGGCTAAGTTGTTTTTAAATTTTAGCGGGCTATTACAAAGTGGTATCCGAGCAGTTCGTTCACTTTGAACCTATAAATTTCTTTTAGCCAAGTCTAGATTGAGTCACTAGACTTAGACGACTTCAACCAACAAGTTCCAACACTCCATCACTTCACACTCGACCATGGAAAGGTAAGTGATATATATATAGGGAGTGGTTCAGGTAAAAAGAGAAATTAAAGTAGGAAATAGGAAATGATCTGGGCCATTGATTTGGATGATCGGACGGATCTGATCTACTTAAAAAGGCGGTGCATTCCATCGCTTTGAACGATGCACGAAGGATATTTTGGTAAAAAATCCCCTATACGCGTTCAAAATACAATGCATTTAATAGTTAAATGCAATGCATAACTCAATTACATCTTCACAATGCATTTTACAGTTAAAAACAATGCATTTACCAGTTAAAAATAATGCATTTAACAATTAAATTAATGATTTGCCCTTAATTACTATAAAATAAAAATTGCGCGTGCATTGTAGTATAACAATGCATGAAAAAACTCGGCCAAGATCTCAACCGTCCGATCATCCACTTAAACGGTTGAGATTATTTCCTATTTCCTACTTTAAAATCCTTTTGTATATGATCTATATCATATATATATATATATATATATATATATATATATATATTGGGAGAAAATGTTTTGGTTTCAAAGGTTTCAAAGGTTAAAGGAATGTGAGGTAGAATGATTTTGAAAATGTGGATATATATATGATTTTCTTTTGTAAATTCAATAAAATGTGAGTTATATGTATGTTTTATTAGTTAAATGTTTAAATTATACATGTATGAATGGAAATGAATATGTTATAAAAAAAAATACAAAGATCAATTAAGATGCACCGTTATTCTTGCCAAAGAACTAGGAACAATAAACTATCATGATTCATTTCTTCCTGAATAAGGCAATGATGAATGTCACTAAATGATAGTGATATGAGCATGGTTTCTTCTTTCGGTAGTTTATACGTGATGCAACACCGAATTGACTATTGTTTTTCCGTGTTAATGTAAGAATCAACTAAAATAAAAATAATTATAACAAAGAAAAACTTAGAAGGCAAGTACATGAATCATGGTTTAGGGCATTCAGTAAGTTATGATGTGTGATTTTCTATCACTTGAGGATCTTTGCCACTTCGAATTTTTTCTGTTTATCAATTATGTTCGAATTTGACTCATCGTAGTATCATATATTTTTAGATGGTGCGAATGAGACGTATCGCTCGAAGGAGGCTAGGACCAAGTGCTACTCCAGACCAAACCATACGTGAGTATCGAAACTATGGTCGGGTTTGGGGAGACAATGTGGGCGAGTTCATGACGCACTATTACCGTTTGTGGGAGGTTTCCCATGAGCATGGTGTGACTGATTTTGACGGGGTTATATGTCTGGTGACACGGATATTCTAATAGCTATGATTTGGAGGCGGACTTGCTTAGATTTCTATGTCATTTGCTCTATGTGTTTGTTGTGTATGGGGCTGCACCTAGGGGACCCTATCTTGCTCCTATGGAGTTTACATGGATTGATATTACACCCGAGTGGTTGTATTTGGAGGTGCCAACGGCTTCAAATGATGTGGTACCATTGTTTCACCCTACTATACGTAGGAATGATCACGAGGCAGGACCTTCACATCCGATGGCACACAAGGAGCCAATTGTTCCCCCACATAGGTTCGTACCAGCGCCACCACTGATGTTTATACCACCACCTCCAACAAGAAGAGGATTAGTAGAGCTGGGTGTTGCACATGCGAATGTAGGGGACGGGGAAGAAGAGGATCCAAAAGAAGGGGCGGATAGTACGAGTGGTGTATGGGCTATGAGATCGTAAGGTGTATAGAGTTGGATATGTATATAGTTTTCATGGTACTAGACGAAAATGAGTATCCTTTAGGAACGTTTCTATAGTAGTTTTGAGTAGTAAGTCAATCCGGAGGCGTGGACATTTTTGTGCCGCTCCGAGATAGAGTACATCATCCTCATGTGTACTCATTACTTTGAGTCTCTTGACATGTACAGAAAAGTCCTCTTTGAGGCAATTTTCCATTGTATATATACAATGATCCGTATGGGTATTACATAATTATGAAGTGACGAGAATAAATTTCCTAGTTATGATTATGTTATGTAAATTAGTATGAAGATATAAGTATGATATGAATCATAAGAAATGTATTGATAGTAGTTCTATTTTGTTGAAAATGTAAAATTCTATCTTTAAGAAAAGTTATGAATGAAAGAGAACGTGAAGTTCCACATAAGGAGTATGCAGATCAACCACCACGTAGAATCGAGGAGTTATTTGTTAGGCAAAACTCATCATCTTTCGATGGAACAGGAAACCCAACTGATGCAGAACAATGGATTAGGGGAATATAGAGGATCTTTGATTTTCTCTGCTGCACTTCTCAAGAACGATTGTCATGTGTCACGTTTCAGCTGACTGGATCTGCTGACTTCTGGTGGGAGGCTAGGAAGAAGACGATGACTCCAAAACAACTAGATAAATTTTCATGGGAGGATTATAAGAAATTTTTTTATGAGAAGTATGTTCCTAGGAGCTATATAAAGAAGAAGGAGATGAAATTTTTCAATCTGAAACAAGTAAGGATGACCGTGATAAAATACGATCGTCTTTTTTGTGACATGTCACGATATACTTTCCAACAGATGGATATTGATGACAAGATGTTCGAAAAATTCATCTCTGGATTGAGACATGTCACGATATACTTTCCAACAGATGGATATTGATGACAAGATGTCTCTTGCTAGCCATGGAAAATTAACTTATATTGAAGCTCTTAGTCGAGCATTAGATGTTGAAGCAGCAATGCCTAATGACAAGCAAACATCAACTCCCCAACTACATAGTGGAGATAAAGGCAAAAGAAAGTGGGAAGGAAATAATAGTAATTACAATAGAGGAAATTATGGGAACCAGGGTTACAAGAAACCTTGGCAGGGAAATATGACACCATAGGGACGAGAACCAGAGAGGTCAACATTTTTCGGATCGACCAGAAATCAACCGGGACAATAAAGGGGGTTCTCCTTGCCCAAAATGTCTTAGATCTCATGGAGACACTTGTTTAGCCGGAAGTGATAGTTGCTACAAATGTGGTCAAATGGGGCACTTTGTCAGAGATTGCCCTGGACTAAGACAAGGGGGAATGAGAAGATTGAATCAACAAGATTACCCCCAACAATTCAGGACTATTTAAGGTCAACAACAACCACAACAACGGCTGCAACAACAACAACAACAACGGCTGTAACAACAACGACAACAACCTCGTCCGCCCCAAGTGCCACAAGCTAGAGCCTTTGCTCTACAACATAGATGACCTGAAAAGAATAATGGGAATCTGACAGGTATGGGAAAACTCCTTTACATACCTATTATATTGTTGTTTGATACGGGGGCTTCACATTACTTTATTACTAGTTCTTGTGTAGGCACTCTTAAACTTAAGACAGAATGTGTTGAACAAGCTATAAGAATCACTTCTCCAGTGGAAGGAATTACAACAGTTACACATGTTTGCTCAAACCTAGAAATAGAATTAGGATCCTTTAAGGTTGTAGCAAATACCCTTAACATAATATCTATGTGTGATGTGGACATAATCTTATGAATTGACTGACTTGCCGGAAACTATGCCACAATTTTATGTAAAGAGAGGAAAGTCTTATTTGAGATACCTAGAAAAGATGTCATGAACTTTTATGGAATTGGTATGAGAAAAAATATACCAGTGATATTTGTTTGGTAGACGAAGAAAATGATGAATAAAAAAGATTGTCAAGTTTTTCATGTTTATCACAATGGAGTATCTAAAGAGGAAGTAACAATCAATGATGTAATCATTGTGCGAGAATTCCCAGATGTATTTCCAAATGATTTGTCAGGTGTACCACCAGACAGACAAATAGAATTCACAATTGACCTAGAACCGGGAACGACTCCAGTGTTAAGGGAACCATATAGAATGGCTCCCAAAGAATTGGAGGAACTAAATATTCAGCTCCAAGAACTGTTGGACCTATGTTTCATCAGACCTAGTGTATCTCCGTGGGGAGCGCCCGTACTCTTTGTGAAGAAAAATGACGGTATTCTGAGAATGTGTATAGATTATAGAGAGCTCAATAAGCTAACAATTAAAAACAAGTATCCTCTACAAAGAATTGATGACCTTTTCGATCAACTTAAAGGAGCAAATGTGTTCTCAAATATTGACTTGAAATTAGGATATCATCAATTGAAGCTCCGACATGAGGATATACCAAAGACAGCTTTCCGAACAAGATATGGTCATTATGAGTTTGTAGTTATGCCATTTGGACTGAAAAATGCGCCAGCGATGTTTATGGATCTCATGAATTGAGTATTTCATCCATATCTAGATAAATTTATCATGGTATTCATAGATGATATCCTCATCTATTCGAAGAGTAAGAAAAAGAACACGAGAAACACTTAAGGATCATTCTGCAAACATTGAGAGATGAGAAACTTTTTGTCAAATTCAGCAAGTGCAAATTTTGGCTAAAGGAAGTAACATTCCTTGGACATGTTGTGTCATCAGAAGGGATCAAAGTTGATTCAACAAAAGTAAAAGCACTTCAAGAATGGAAATCACCAACAAATCCAAATGAAATCAATGACACAATTACTCTTAAAAGGAAACAAGTTTACATGGACGGATGGGTGCGAAGCGAGCTTTCAACAACTCAACGAGAAGTTGACTACTGCGCCGGTGTTAGTAGTCCTATATTTGAATAAAGATTATGTAATTTATATTGATGCTTCCAAGAATGCGCCAGGGTGTGTATTGATGCAAAAAGGAAAAGTGATAGCTTAAGCATCAAGATAGCTCAGGTCAGACAAACTAAATTACCAAACCCATGATCTGGAACTACCAGCGTAGTACATGCATTAAAGATGTGGAAACATCATCTTTATGGAGTGAGATGTGAAATTTTCACAGATCATAAAAGTTTAAAATACTTTTTCGAGCAAAGAGATCTAAACATGAGACAGAGAAGATGGCTCGAATTAGGAAAAGATTATGACTGTGGAATCAATTATCATCCAGGAAAAGCTAATGTGGTAGAAGATGCTCTAAGTCACAATCTAAATTGAATTGTTTACTCATGGTAAATAATGTGCACACTTTCTACCGATTCACAATACCTATGGATCAGATAAACTAGCTCAGTTGTACATTCGTGAAATCGTCCGACTACACGGAGTGCCTAAATCGATCACATCTGATAGAGATTCAAAATTCACTTCCAAATTTTGGGTCAGCCTACATAAAGAACTGGGTATGATATTGAATTTCAGCACGACTTTTCATCCACATACAGATGGACAATCTGAAAGAACAATTCAAACACAAGAAATTATGATGAGAAACATAGTGTTAGACTGGGGTGAGAAATGAGAAGATGTTTTGCAATTAGTTGAGTTTGCATATAATAACAGTTATCAGTCAACGATTAATATGGCACCTTATGAAGCATTGTATGGAAGAAAATGCAGATCCCACTTCATTGGGATGAAGTGGGTGAAAGAAAGATTTTAGGACCATACATCATGGGTGAAATGATCGAGCTTGTCCAACAAATTAGACAGAGAATAAAAGAAGCTCAGGATAAACAAAAATCATATGCTGATACACGCCGAACAGAGTTACAGTTTGAAATTGGAGACAATGTTTTTCTAAAGGTTTCTCCATTTAAAGGAATTGTGAGATTCGGTGTGAGTGGAAAATTAAAACCTCATTTTATAGGGCCTTACGAGATCCTTGTCACATCCCCATTTCACTTCTCTAAGTAAAATCGAGGAAAACGTGACTCGAAATAAAGTACGAATAACGAAAAGAAACGTAAGCGTTGATACTTGGATGAAACATGAAACGTACCACAAAAGATGGAGATTTCGATAGAATTGGGTGTCACCAAACCCCAAATACATAAACGGAAATACATAGTTCAACGCCAAAAGAAATATCTAATAAGTTCTTGGATCTAAAACAAAAGTCTGGCAGCGGAAACTGGATCAATAACTAGATTTACATGTATGACGACATATAAATCACCGAGAGTAGAACATTAAGAGTTTGACAAAACCACCGCTGAGCCATCCACTTCGTCATCACGACTAAACCTGCACATTTATAAATATATGCAGGGCTGAGTACGAAAGTACTTAGTAAACACGTGCCGAAATCACATTCGTACTAATATATTTGTCATTGTCGTAACATAGTGAAACATAGGGATTTTTGTCACTAAAGAACCTATGTTCACTAAAATTCTTGTGATCTAAAAGTTTGACTGCGCAGTCTAATTTCTGGAGTAATCAAACATATCTGTAATTCTGGGTGTCGGGAAAGTGGCCACTTTCCACAAACACTGGACCGGCCAACCCGCTAAGATGACTCACGGTCTTGGTGTACACTAGTCTTTAGAAGATATCAATATTCAAAGACCCGAATTCGATTAATTGTTCAACAGATACGCATCATACCAAAATATAAATATTTTCGACAAGACAATATTTCGCATAATTACTTCAAAAGAAATTTTGAGACGAAAATAAATAATTTGGTACAACGCATACGATTTTAGTTGTAAAGGAAAGCCTACCTGATATGCTTCCACGTCTAACAAAAGCTGATTAGGGTCGACTAGAGTTTCCCTTGCGCCGAACCTTAATCGCAATTAAGAGGAAAATACTCTCCGTAAGTATTAATTTAATCGTCTAATTAAAAGGAAATAATATGCTATTATTTCATAGGTTATTCTACCTCTTATTCTATTCAAATCGAGGTTTTAGTAAATAAAACCCATTAATTATTAAAGAATTCTAATTACCGAATTCTTTATAATATATTCTATAAGTTATTCCATCTAATTAAATTCTGATTAGAGTACTATAACTATTTGAGATAACTTTTTCGACATAAAACAATTCTAAGCCGAAATCCTAAATTAAATTCTTATGAAGGGTATAATTTAATTATCGATTAAGAATTTATCGGAATCCGGCTACAAATCTCATTTCTTATCTATAGCTTGGTTTAACTTAATTATTTGGGTTTAATTCGATTGATAAAAACTCACCCAACTAATTTATCTCTAAATTCTAAGATTTAATATTTCAAGTCAATTCTTAAGAATTAAATCTTAGTTCGTTCTAATTTATTTAATCGAGGCCCATGTTGTGAAACGAAAATATTAGGTTCATCAAATTATATGTTTTACGGCCTGATTAGATTTTTATTCCAGAGCCCAGCCCGTTTATTTATTTGGCCCAAACTTTATTCCTATGTTGGGCCCAATTCTATTATTTACTTAGCCCATCACACTACCCTACTACTTCTCTTCATTCTGTCGCCCATTCACTTTCCTAAACCAATTTTTTTTCTCTTTCTTTTGCATCGTCTTCTCCGACACTCCTTCCGCTTCTTCAACCGAACCCTTCGCCCTTCTCTTTTCTGCAGCGTCCCCCTTCGCTTCTTCATCAATTTGCTTTGGCCGTCTCCCTAAGAGGTAATTCCCCTTTCCCCTCCTATGATCTCTCCCTTCCCTCACTCTTCTTTTAATTCAGTTTTAGATTTAGGGCCTTCAAGGTTTCAAGCTTAATCTGTAAAATCCAAGCTTTTAAAGTTCAAACTCTCTCTTTTAAGTTTCTGCATGTGCAAATTTTTTGCCCAAGTTCTCAACTTGGTACTTAGTTTTACCTTCTTGGTTCTGCATGTTTCAGTTTTGTTGGGTTGATTTAAGAGTGTTTTAAACTTGGGTTCTTTATTGTCATGTAACATTCTTTTTTTTTTCTTTTTCTTTAACTTCTGCATTCTAATCATTCTCTGCGTTGATGATTTCTTTTGTTTCTAGGCGGAGTCTTAAGATTTTAACGAAGTGTTCTGCCGTGGGTTTTGGTTGAGCAGCTTTCCTTAAGCTAAGTCCTTAATTTAATTATTTTAATACTTTGCTTTTCTGTTTATGATTATGCATTCGGAGATCCTTAGTATTAGTTGGTAGTGTTATTGGTTTTAAAAAGGGTTCTGAATTTGTTCTAAACTTCTATTTGCTGAGCTTGCATTATGTGGTTTAATTAATTTGGAGGGTGCTAATTTGGGATTCCTTAACATATACAGTTTCCTTGGGATTTCTAACTGAAAGTAGAGGCATCAAGGTTTAAAATCATGCTTTAGATGGTTGTGTTTATGCCTAAGATGCACTAATGTTCTAAGTTCTTTCTATGGCAAATGTCTGTCTCTGAAATCATAAGATAAGACTTCTACGTGCTAATTCTGCAATTCTACATATACAGTTTCTATGTTCTGAATTTTAACAGGGAACACATGTTACATTATGTCATACAAGAAATATCAACATGTTGTTCTAACATAATTCATTATGGTTCTATCATTACAATTTCAGTGTCATGTACATGCTATAAGCTTAAAGTCTGCAACTTTTCAATTACTGAACACTTAAAAGTTTAATCAATTCTCTAGCAAGTATTATGCCTTAAGTGAACAGTATTCTAACCTTTAATATAGTTTAAGGACTCTAAGTTTTGAATCTTTGTTTTCCCAGTGTTTTAGAAGATTTCAGGCTATGCATGTAATCTCCTTTTCATTCTAACTTTTAAATATAAGTAAGAGAGCTTACTCTTACTCTAATATTCGGCTATGAGATCTCCAAGCTGTCTTCTGAGAAGAGAAGGAAATAAAATGATTGGAGCTAATGCTAAAATCTGTAAAATCTGAATGCTTAAAACTTTTATTTACCTCAGTGACTCCTTAGAAATCTTGGGGTTAGGATGACTTGGAATGCTTCTTAAACTTGAGTTGGGGTGACTGAGAGGGTTTTTCTTGAGAGGGTGAGTGCTTCTGCGTATGTTACAAATGGGAGTGAAAGTGAGCATTAAGGTAGGATATAAGGGAGAGTTTTTTTTTTTTTTTGGTTGGTTTGCAACGTATAGGGGTTCTTCAATTCAGTTTGGCATGTCTGCAGGCACTTGAGTCCCTATATGTATATTTGCAGCCTACTTCTAACACTATATCTGTCTCATCTTGACTTTGGGGCAGTATTCAATTGATGTTTCTTCTTCTTGTAGGTGCAGACAATGGGAAAAGGAATGGTGGAATTGACAGCATGTACTGCTCTTCCCTGCCACTTCCCTTCTTCCTATCTTCGTTCTTTTACTTCTATGCTTTTCCTTTGGGTTGCATTTATGTGGACACAGATTTTGGCAGTAGGCAAAATCTCCTATTTATGTAATAGATTTGCTAGCGATTCTTGTCTAGCCTGCAATACTTAGAAGGGTGTTGAAGTATCTACTGCTTCTTATTCCTCTGCACTTAGAAATGTACACATACTCTCATATGAATTACATAATTGCCAGCCAATGTAGTCCTCTGTTCTTATTGTGTATTGATTCATAAACTTTTATTACTTGGTTTTCGGTTGTAACATAACCCATAAGTCTATGATCTCACTCTTTCTTTTCTTACTGCATGTATATATATAGATTTACGGTGCGTGTCTCCTTTCTCTTAAAATCTAGGTTATATAATCATATATACGTCATGAAATTCTCACCCATTACTTAAGGGATAAAACATCGCATAAGATGAAATGGAATCTTTAATCATCTCAACTCTACATAATTAAAAATCTTAATCCAACAATCCCTTTTCTAGATTTTTTTAAAAAAACTCATTTATTTAATTATATCTCATAACCAAATTTTAATATCTTAATTTTTCCACTACCCCACAAGGTGAACACTATTATGCATCAATCCACTAATACATACATCTTCAAGATAAATAGTTAACTATATATATCATAACGCATACATCATGGTCTTGCTTGCACAAGTAGTTAAGGATATACTACATTAGTTACTAATATCGATTAACTAATCGATCTCTTTGGTATTTTATTACGAAGTTTTCTCGAGCAGATATTTGATACATAAATAAGTAGTAGAAAATTTTACGGGCCATTACAATCCTAGAGAAAATAGGCTTGTCTTCTTATAGACTTGCATTACCTCCAAGTTTTGGGAATGTACATAACATGTTTCATGTTTCTCAGTTAAGAAAGTACATCTATGACCCGAAACATGTAATCCAACAACACAATATTATCCTCAGTCCAGATAATGAGCTATGAAGAAAAACCCGAATCTATTTTAGATCGGAAGATACAAGAATTGAGAAATAGATCAATACCAATAGGAAAAGTCTTGTGGAGACACCATGGATGCGAGGAAGCGACATGGGAACTTGAGTAAAAGATAAAAGAGAAATATTCAGAACTTTTTAGAGGTATGCAAATTTCGGGACGAAATTTCTTTTAATAGAGGTATAATGTAATAACCCAAATAAAAATAATATTACTTAATCTATTTGTCAATATTGAAGTGTAAAAATAATATATATATATATATATATATATGTGTGTGTGTGTGTGTGTGTGTGTGAAATACAGTAGAAAAAAAATTAAGATATTTTCCCTTTAATGAATTTTAGTTTTTATTTATTGATTTTAATCTCTTATTATTTTCATTAGTCATCAAATGTTGACACCTCATCCTATTACCTTTATGACTCCCCAAACTAAACCCCTCTCCTAACCAATACACCATTCAATCGGCCATTTCCCAGAACCAAATAGAGAGGCAAAAATATAGGAGAGCCAAACTGAAAAGGAGAAAGAAAGTGAAAAAGAGTGAAGGTAAGATACAATATTTTATGGATTTCATTATATTTCTATAACTATTAGTTATTTAAGAATGGATATAATCTGAAAATTTAGGGTATTTGTTGTTGTTGAACCGTTTATGGTGATTTGGAATGATTTAGTTTAGTAAAAGCTAAATTGGAAAAGATAATGTATTAAGCATTTTATAATTTCTGAATATTTTGCTATATTTCAGTGAGTTTTACCTAGGTGATTGTGGATTGATCTTGAATGATTAGGAGTGGGTTTTAAATTTTTCTTTCAAACAAATATGAACTTGTGTATTGGATTTAGATGATCTAGTTGTAAATTAATTAGAAGTGTTAGATATAAGATCCTCTAACCACAAGTTAAATTCTGGAAAGAAAAAACAAACTGCAGATGAACTCTGTTTTTTTCAGTGATATACGTTGTATTCTTCTGTGATTTAATTTTTGAAACTAAAAATAGAAGAAGTTAGGGTGATTCTCCAACTTGAATTTATTGAATCGAAGGTTTCTATGAATTATGGTGATTTTTCAAAGTTTGTTGCGCAGAAACAGTGACTGTTTCAACGACCCAACTTGGATGATTTATATATCTCTGATAAAACAATGTTTCTTTAGTGTTTTATTTTCACTTAAGTAGCCAAAATTTCAAGGTTTCTATAATTTTATAGCTCATCTCCATGTGATTTATGAATTGAAAGTTAGGACCCTTCAAAGTTCATGAAAAACTACTCAAAATCTGTCAATTTCTAGAAAATATGCAAAACTTTGAGTAGCCAACTTTGGGATGTCATATCTCCCAGCCCTTTTATCCAATGAGTGTGAGTTTCTATATGTATGTACTAGGTATTCACATTAGTTTATAACATATTTCAATTTCCCCATAAACCCTCTATATTGATAGGTATGATCGAGTGAAAATGGTTAATCAGTCATGTTTCTTATATAAAGGATAGTTTAGATAAAATGTGGTTAAGTGTTACAGATTATGAATTGTGTCATGAATATGAGTTATATCTTTAGTTAGTGATGAGATAAACATGTAATAGCATGAGCCTTATTAAACATAAGAAAGGTACCAAATAGAGCAAGTACAAATAGATCTTTTTATTTCAAAACATCTTAGTATTCTTTTGTGAATACTTTAAAATGAAATTGTAGAATTTAGAGCAAGAATGTAAACATTTAAATACATGTTTAAAATGAGAACTTCTACGTTATAAAAAAAATGAATAAATTATATCTCTTAAGCAACCATAATTCAAAACATTTAAATAGTACAAAGTCTTAGAATACAAACTTACAGAGATTTATAAAATCATCGTTATTGTCCAAATCTTTTGCCAAACCTTTATAATCTTATGCTAAAACATGTTTCTTATATAAAGATGAAGCAAGGAAGTAAGTTGGATACAAGGAACGGAAGGTACTATGAAGAACTAAAGAGAATTAAGACTTTCTTATAAAATTGAATTATTTACATACTAAGTGTGGGTTTTTCTCTTGATATTTGATGTTATGATAAATGAAATTTCTTACTGTTGATTGTCTGCCAAAAAGCCTTATGATTTATATATACTTCCTCTATGTGTTGCTTCGTCAACTTATGTATCAAGAGAATTCGGATCCTAAGCTAGACGAGAAATTCATATCAAGGATTAACATGTATACCCAGGTTGACTGTGAGTCGCTTGCGACCGGTCTTCGCGTTCGTGGAACGAGGTCTCATTCCCGACTCACCCGGAACATATATGGAACATATAATCAGAAATGTGACTGGCCAGTCAATTTTATGGAAAGTATATAAAATGTTTAGTGAGCACAGCTATTTCTAATAAAACTGTGTGTCACTGTGTGGCAACACAATCATATATTGAGATGTTAACTATTTGGCATGTGTCTACCGAGTATTTTTATTAGTCCTGCATGTTGTTTTCCTAATGTGCAGGTTGAGTGAGAGTTGAAGGGGTGGAGGAAGTGTTGAGTTGAATACTTTTTGGCGTTGATTAAGTTTTAACCTTGAGCACACATCGTCATATGTGTGTCTCACATGTATTCCGCTGCAAGCACTTTGATAATTAGTAGTTTCGCTTTTAGTTATTGAGTACCTCTTTTGCTACTTGTAAGCTATACATCATTTTATTGTTGATCCAACTTATCCAGATCGATTATGTATATTAAATCTCTTTTGACCTTTAAATCTCGTATGCTTAATAATTCTTCATATAGAGATAAACTGATTATACATTGAGAAACAATAACCTTTTATTTTCATTTTAAATTCTTATTTTCAGTAATAGTTCCGGCTAAGTTATTTTTAGATTTAGTAGGTTATTACAATCAAGTTCTTGGGATCTACAATCATCATTGTTGGGTTACCATTATGACAATTTTTTACGTTGTGGATTTTAACATCATTCCTTCTAACAATTTAAACATTTGATCTCGATTTAACCATTTCGTTAGCGAATCTGCTAGATTATCCAATGACTTTACATAGTCAACTACGATAACACCATTTGTGATCAAATATATCACGGTATTATGTCTCTGACGAATATGTCGAGAATTACAGTTATACAAGCCACTTTTCGCCCTCCCAATAGCAACTTGACTATCATAGTGAATTAAAACTGGAGGCACTGGCTTCGACCAACATGGAATGTCTTCCAAAAAGTTTCTTAGCCACTCGACTTCTTCACCAGCTTTAACTAAAGCCATGAACTCTGATTTCATGGTGGATCAGGTTATGCATGTCTGTTTCATTGACCTCCACGAGAAAGCTCCACCCCCAATCATAAATACATATCCACTAGTTGAAAGTGAATCTTTTGCGTCAGATATCCAGTTAGCATCACAGTACCATTCAAGTACCTAGGGGTATCTACCAAATTTTAGCCCATGATATTGAGTATACTTTAGGTATCTCAATACTCTCACGAGAGCTTCGCAATGCTTCTTGCTTGGATTGCTCGTGTATCGACTCAATTTATTCACAGAATATGTTATATTAAGTCGAGTGCAATTCGTAAGATACATCAAGCACTCAATCACCCTGGCATAGTCTTCTTGAGCAACTGACTCACCTCAGTTCTTGCTCAAATGAACATTGAGTTCTATAGGGGTCTTAGCCGGCATGCTATTGTTGGTCCCGAAACGAGTGAACTGAGTGTATGGGGGGGGGGGAATACACCAGTCAGAATTTTCAAGTTAAAAACTTTTGAGTGGCTCCTGAACTGAAGGGAGCTACTTCAATGAGAGAGATGAACTTTCAGATAGGAATCCTTCAGTCTACACTGAGTGTTTGACTGATGGACTAATATCTTAAGTGTGCGGAATGTGGTGGTTTTAAATCTTACTCGTTTGCTTCAGAAAACTTAATGCAATGTTTCTCTTTTCAATTAATCAATGTTCAAGTAATGATAATCAATGAATAAGGAATACTGAAAATAAGAGAGAGAGACAGAGATTTGGTTTGCGTGGTTCGGAGATAAAAACTCCTACGTCTACGAGTACTCGATGTTAGTCGAGGGTTTCCAACTTAATGGAGTTGTAATAGTCTTACAATGATCAACCACAGTGGGTTAGATAGACAGAAATCTAATCACTTCCAGCTTCGAACTAAATCTAATGCTAGACTATTCTTCGGTTACAAATTGATCGCTAAGAACACTAAGAAATAAAATATGAAAGCTTGGTGTGTTCTAACTGAAATCTTGAGAGCTTGAATGCAGAGATAGCGATAGCGAGTTGAGAATATTGGGTAACCGGTGTCTTGAAGTGTTTGAAGCAGCGGGGTATTTATAGCTCTCTCATAGAATTTGACCGTTGTGAGATAAAGCTTCTTTTGAATTCTTCCCGTTGGAGTCTTCGTCCTTTTTGCCATTTTTGGTGTCTGCAAAAAGATTTTGTTTACCTACTGAGATTTTTGCCATAAATGGAAAGTCCTACGATGTAGACTGTCACTCAGTGGAAACTTCAGTTTTGGACTTCAGTGCAGACTTCAGAATTGAACTTCAATGGCATGTAGACTTTGGCTTCTAACTTCAACTTCAATACTTCAGGACAGGCTTCAGGAGAGAGGTTCTTCAGTATTGGAATAACTTGAATCTTCAGTGGAGATGTCCTTCAGTGTACCTGAAAAATTTAGAACTCCCTAACATATGAGTTCTTAGACAAAACACTACGATTCAGTACTGGTCTTATTACATCTTTCAGGGGAGGTATTGGGATCTGAATCAAAACACTTATAAATATTTCCCAACAATTTCTCCCTTTTTGATGATGCCAATACCTAACCTGAAAACATCTGTCTAAGTTAAGAAATTCCCCCTAAACTGGAGAACACTTAATCTATAAGATGAGATAGGTTAGTTAATCAGTTAGGATATATCAAACCAAAAAAAAAAATCAGAGCCTGGACAACTAGAAGATTGTCATCAGGTTGAGATCAAAGATAGACAAAATTTGCATTTCATTCATGAGAGATTTCAGTACAGAATGTTCAGTGAAGAATGAAATACAAAATAAATTTAGAACAAAAGGCACGGCAACTGAAAGTCCGTCCTTGTCATTTACTGCCTATTGTCTTCATCATTATCATCATCTATTAGTTCAATATCAGGTGTTTCTTCTCTTTCTTCATTTCCTTCCTTTTCTTCTTCTTCATGTATGGGCTCGGGGTTTTCAGGTTGCTGTCCTTCCCCCTTATTGGCATCAGCATGAGTTTCAGGAGGGGGCTGATCAGCATACCAAGGGAGAGGCTGGGCAGCAGGGAACTGATAAGTGATCTCATTGGCAGTGGCAATGTTTTGGGAAAATATCTCAATGTGGCTTAGGCGTGCACGGCAGTCAGCAATAACGCGATCAGCATCTGAAGGCTTAGATCATTTTCTTCTAGCGGTAGAGAGGGCCTTCAGAGCAACAGCACTTGCAGAATCAGCAATGGATTTAGCGCGCTCAGCCAAGACAAAGCCAGAGTCAGCACGTTTCTTGGCTGTCCTGAGGCGAGATCTCTGGTGAGCAATGGATTTTCCATGTGCAGTGCAGGCTAAGGATAGTTCTTGGAAGGCTCTGTCAAAATCTGATCTGAGTGAAGAAGTGTTGGCCCGGTTATGGTTGCACGAAAGAATGAGCTTCTTAAGCTTTGAAGATTCAGGAGTGCGGGCAGCGATCTCTTTTTGAACTGAGTCGGTCAGAATAGGCAGCTGAGATTTCAGTGCAGCTTGGATTTGATTGGGAATATCAGCACTGAGTACAGAAAGTTGTTTCTTCAGTTTTGTATTCTCTGCGGTGAGCACATCAATTGTTTTCTGGAATTAAAGAGTATGTGCAGCCAGTTTTTCTGAGTAAGTGGCCTGGAGGGCGTTGACTATAGAGGTTGTCTGGTTGACCATGCGTGAACTCTCAGCATCAAAATGCTTCTTGAGTTCAGAGGCAACAAAAATCCTGTGAGCTTCAAGGAATGCATTATCTGAAGAATGAGCTTCAGGGACAGAGGAAGATGGCACAATGGCCAGAGAAACTGGAGGAGCAGTGGAGGCAGCAGCTTTGGAGGAGGAGAGCTTGCGAGTATATGAACGGCCAGCATCAGCCTCAGCATGCTCAATCTGGTCCTCTATGTATGCCTCGGCATTAAGGAATGCGTCACGGGCATCAGTGAATTAAAAGCAGGTACGGAGCTCATGTTCTTCAGTAAGAATAGAGCTCATTCCATGAAGCTGGGTTTTGAATTCCAAAGCAGTTGAGTCCAAAAAATGGTATGTACGCCATGTCCAGAGGCGTTGACAGAGGGCAGCTAGGGCAGGATGGTTAAATAGTTCAGGAAAATTAGTGGTGAGGTGTTGGATGGATTGCAACTCTAGATTGTTGAGATACTGAAGAGCGGGAGTTGCAATGGGGTCGGTGGGTTCTGAGGTGGAGGTATGGGTGTGAGTTTCAGTACGAGGTATCTCAGTTTCAGTGGGTGGTTGAGTGGGTTGTTCAGTAGGGGGTGAGAAAGGTTCAGTTAGAACAGGTGGGGTTTCAGTAAGGCTTGGGTTGGGCTCAGTTTGTTTAGGTGGTGAGAGGGGTGGAAGTTCAGGTGAAGAGTAAATGGTAGTGGGTGAGGGTGATTTGTTAGGCGAAGGTTCAGGAGAGGGTTCATGGTGAGTTGGAGATGTAATGATGGTTAAGGGAGATGTGTGAGGAGGTGATGGAGATTGGGTTGTAGGTTCTTGAGTTGGGGAGGTGTGAGGAATTTCTGTGAAGGAGGGAGTAGGGATAAGAGGTGGTGAAGGTTCAGTGGGTGGAGAGAGAGGTTCAGTAGGTGGTAAAGTTTCAGTGTGTAGGGTTTCAGGTTGGGTTTCAGTGGGTGAATATGGTGATGAGATAGTGATAGGTTGAGGTTGGGGTGAGGAAGGTTCAGTAGGAGAGAGAGGAGGTGTAGGAGATTTAGGAGGAGAAGGAGGCAAACCTGAAGATTTCAGGACTTGGGTGAGAGTGAGGGTGTCTTCAGGCGAAAGCTGGCGTTGAACGTCAGCAACAAGAACGAGCGAGCGACGAGGGCGCTTGACAATCTGAAACTCAGGTGCCTCATCCTCGGATGGAGTAGTGGATTTCTCATCAACTAAAGCCAGGACTGGCTTTTTCAGTTTCAGAACGCCTTGAGGGCGCCTGCTCGTGTTCCTCTTTTTCTTTGCTTTTACTGGACTTATCTTGGGAGGTGAGAGAGGTGCAGCTTCATCGTAGTCCTCTACTGCATGAATGGGGTCCTCATCTGGTGTTGGGAATTCAAATTCCATCTTAATTGCTCTAACTTTTCCATACATGGATGTGAGTACATCCAGATTTGAGCTGAATAGGAGTTTCTGCTCAAAAGGTGTGCAGTCAGGAAATAGTCTTTCAACGTTCTTAAAGCGTGCCTCGATCAGAACTGAAACCTTGGTGGCAAGGTTCAGTGTGTCAGTGCCTGTCATGGTGATCCCATCAGGCACTTCCTTCAGTTTCTGAGCTTCAGCCATAAGAAGCTCCTCCATTACTGCGACCCAATTAGATCCATCAGTAGCATATATGCTCCTCATCAGGCTCAGCTTCTGCCAGCTAAGTTGTTCGTGTGAGGACTTCTTGCCGAGGATGCACAGTTGAACTACATCCAGTAATAGGCGAAGTTCAGGACGGAGAAGATCTTTGTTGTTGTTTGCTGTACTGAAAGCTCTGGACTGACCATTAGCCTGGATTTCGTCAAAAAATGCCTGGATGTCAGCTTTGTACTTGAGAAACTGATTGGGATTTCTCTTGCCTTTATTCTTCAGTTTAAAGACAGAATGAAGCATCTCTGTAACATTCAAAGGAACAGGCTTCGTCTCGATAGAGCCTGTTTCTTTGTTCTTGACTCGTACAGGCAGAGATGAGAGCAACTGATCCCCATCATATCCTAGGGAGATAAAGAACATCACTACTTGTTCAAAATATATGTGCTTAGGACGAAGAGATGTGAGAGTTTCCAAGTCGACTGATTTGATCAGTTCAAAGATGGTCTTGGCTTGGTCCACGTCAGTTTGGGAGTAGATGGTCGTGGGCTCTGAAAAGATGCGTTGGCATAGTTGAGTCAAAGTCAAGGCAGGAGGAAGAGGCTTCTTACCCATGTTGATAATCTGAAAGATGAAACCAGACATTATTAGTCTGCATGAGATTATGTATCAAATCATTAAAGCAAGATAAAATACATACATTTGAGAATGAAAAGAGCACAGAGGGATTATCAACAAGTAGAAGACAGATTCAGTAAACAGAGAGCACAAGGAAATGGATTATAGCGTAAGGCTTTAGTAGAGGCAGATGCAAAAGTATATAACCGTCGAGAAGATGAAGTTATATATAATAATATCAACGGTTGGATTTGATTGCATGTTTACTGAGATCAACGTTCAGGGAATGGCCACGTAGGTGAGAGGTAATTTGAGCCAGAAAGCACGGCGCGTGTAGTATACGTGCGACGTTTGACTAGCCCTAAAGTCAAATTATCTAAAAATAGCACTCAATTACTTTCACTTTACACTGTTCAATTCTGATACGCATTTAATGTGAGAGATAGCATATCAAATAAGTTGCGAAAAACGAGGTACGCTGAAATGTAATTACGATTTTGATATTACGTTCAGAATTAAAGAGAGAAACACTTAGAGCAATAAATGTGCGAAATAAATACAAGTGTTTAACTTCAGTTGTTGATACTAGCAACTGAGTGACTCCCTTTCAGTGGTGACTTCAGATTCTGAAATGTGAGTTGAACTTCAGATTCTTTGCTACGTGTGCTTCTTTCAGTGTTGACTTTGTATACACTTCAGTGGATTTGTGACTACAGATTTTGAAGTGCTATAGTTGATTTTCAGATTCTTGCCACGTGTACATACTTCAGATTTGACTCTGTATATACTTTAGTAGACTTGTTGTTTCAGATTTTGAGTATATTTTTATGCTTGTTCTGAAGTCTTTCAGTTGAAGTAACATCTTGGACTTGGCCTTTGTAAAACTTCAAATTCTGAAGTTCTTTCAGTAGGTTACTTCAGTGACCTGCAAGGTTAGTTACAACAAGTAGTTTGCAATGTATGATGATTTGACATATGAGATAACTATGTAGAGTTACCCAGAATGTGATCATCACTTGTTTTATGTCTTAGTATGATCAAGACTTCAGTGTACTAAGGAGACTGAGTCAATGAGTTTTTAAGACATCAGTTAGATAGGTTTAGAGTTGTACCTTCAGTGAATACTTTCAGGAGAGGTCTGGATTCAGTAAGCCAAGTCTTCCACTTAGCATTTTGAATCTAGTTTCTTCCAGTGGCTTGGTGAGGATGTCTGCTCATTGAATGTCAGTATGGATCTTCTCAATAGTGACATCCTTCTTCTCAACGTGATCTCTTATGAAGTGATGCCTGATGTCCACGTGCTTGCACCTTGTGTGTAGAACTGGATTCTGGGTGATGGCAATGGCACTTGAACTGTCACAATAAATTGCAACCTGAGTGGTAGGCACTTCATAGTCTCTGAGTTGTTGCTTAAGCCAGAGAATCTGAGAGTAGCAACTTCCAGCAGCCATGTATTCAGCTTCAGTGGTTGATGTAGCAACTGAAGTCTGCTTCTTGGAGAACAAACTAATGAGCTTGTTTCCCAAGAACTGACAAGTTCCTGAAGTGGATTTCCTATCCAACTTGCAACCTGCAAAATCAGCATCAGAATAACCAGTTAGTTCTAGATTATCATCTGAAGGATACCATAAGCCAAGGTTTGGTGTGCCCTTCAGGTAGCGCAGAATCTTCTTTGCAGCTTCCATGTGCGACTCCTTTGGATTTGCTTGATAGCGTGCACACACTCCAACTGCAAATGTGATGTCTAGCCTGCTGGTAGTGAGATATAGAAGAGATCCAGTGATTCCTCTATACTCAGTTTGACTGACTGGCTTTCCTTCAGGATCTGGTTCTATCCTTCCATTGGTGTTCATTGGAATCTTCACTGCTTTGCTATTCTGAATGCCAAATTTGCTGATTAGTCCCTTTGTGTATTTGGCTTGGTTGATGAAGATGCCTTCAGGGGACTGCTTGATCTGGAATCCTAGGAAGAATCCCATCTCTTCCATCATGGACATGATACTGAGTCTTCATCAACTTGGCAAATTTGTCACAAAGCATCTGAGACTTCGAACCAAATATAATATCATCAACATAAATCTGAACGATTAATATGTCTCCTTTATACTTGATTGTGAATAGAGTTATATCCACTGATCCTCGCTTGAAACCTGATTCAATAAGAAAAACAGACAAAGTGTCATACCAAGCTCTATGAGCTTGTTTCAGCCCATAAAGAGCCTTGTGTAGCTTATACACTTTGGTGTAGTCAGTTTCAAAGCCTGGTGGTTGCTCCACATAGACTTCTTCCTTCAGTACGTCATTCAGGAATGCACTCTTGACGTCTATTTGATAGACTTTGAACTTCATGTGAGCTGCATAGGCGAGGAAGAGTCTGATAGCTTCCAATCTGGCAACTGGGGTGAAGGTTTCATCGAAGTCAATGCCTTCTTCTTGGCAGTAACCTTTGGCAACCAGTCTAGCCTTGTTACGAACAACTTCTCCTAGCTCGTCTTTCTTGTTCTTGAAGACCCATTTTACACCAATAACGCCTTGATGCCTAGGACGATCAACAAGTTCCCAAACTTGGTTCCTTGTGAATTCATTCAATTCCTCTTGCATAGAGGAGACCCAGTTGACATCTTGAAGGGCTTCCTGAGCATCTTTGGGTTCAATGTTGGAGAGATAGCAGTTGTGTAGAAAGTTTTCATCTGAAAACAGTGCAACATCTGCTCTAATCAAAAGTTGTTCTTCAGTGGTGGAGTCAGTGGGAGGTTCAACGGTGACTAATGACTGGACCATTTCTGCTTGAATCTGATTCCTCGTTTGAACTCCTCGTTGTAGACTTCCAATCACTGAGTCTGTAGGGTGATCTTCAATCCATCTTCTTCTTCTTCGCATGTCCTCTTCGATGATAATCATGAGGTCCATCATTTGACTAGGAGGTGGTGTTGTTACTGAAGGGCTTCTTTGAAATGGATTGAAATCTTCTTCAGTCTGAGGGGTTTGTACTTGTTCCCCCTTGATTGTTGGCTTTTACATATTCAGTTTGTTGAAGTTCCTGCAAGATAGCTTTGTCTGAACTGGCCAATATATTGTTAGTAACAACAGTTATAGGAATATTGACTAAGTTAGGACTGTTACTCCCTGAAGTTGGTGATAGAATCTCAGTGGTGAGATTATCTGAAAGTGTCTGGACTTCAGGTAGAATCTGAACGTCAATGAGATTTTCAGATTGGATGTCTTCTTCTCTAAGTGGAATCTCAGTGGTGAGATTTTCAGTTTGGATAGGAGAAGAGTTGTCAATTTCAATTGTTTGAGTCCTATCTTCAGATTCTGAAGCTCTGACTTCAGTGGACTCCTTTTCTTGATCCAATCTGATATTTGTGTCTTCAGTGGGAGAATTCTCTTCATCATGATCTTCTAAACTCCAGATGACAATCTCTTTTGGACTTTGAACTGAAGGTTGTAAGTTCAGATTCTGAAGTCTTTGAGTGATAACTTCAGTTTCCTTTAACCTGTACTCAAAAATAGATTCATCAAATATAACATGAGGTGTTATTTCCACTATAAGGCTTCTCTTGTTAAAGACTCTATAAGCAGCACTCTCCAAGGAAGAATCCTGGATCAGCTTTGCCATCAAATGTCTTTAACTGAGTTTTGCCATTATTATGAATATAACACATGCAACCAAAAGCACGAAAGTATTTAAGAGTAGGCTTCCTGTCATTCCATAGTTCATATGGAGTTTTTCCTTGGCGTGTGGTCAGTAATGATCTGTTCTGAGTGTAGCATGCAGTGTTGATGGCTTCAGCCCAGAACTTCTTAGAAACTCCAGAACTATTGAGCATAGTTCTTGCAGCTTCCTTTAGTGACCTGTTTCTTCTTTCTGCAACGCCATTTTGTTGTGGAGTCCTTGCAGTTGAAGTCTGGTGTTCAATCCCCATTTGTGCACAGAATTCTGAAATCTTTGCATTTAGAAACTCAGTTCCTCTATCAGTGCGTATGGTGATGACATTGGTTGACTTCTGATTCTTCAGTTTGGTGAGCAAGGCTGGTATTCTCTCCATGGTCTCATTCTTGTGGTAGAGAAATAATGTCCATGTATAACGAGAGAAATCATCAGTAATAACAAGACAATATTTCCTACCATTGGCACTCAGTGGAGTCACTGGTCCAAATAGATCCATGTGTAAGAGTTGAAGAATCTTCTCAGTGGATGGAGCTTCTTTGGTCTTGAATGAAGCTTTGATCTGCTTTCCACTTTGGCAGGCTCCGCATATGTGATCTTTGTCAAAGACCAGGTTTGGCAATCCACACACTAGACTGTGTCTTGAAAGTCTGTTGATGACTTTGAAGTTCAGGTGACTGAGTCTATTGTGCCATAGCCAACTTTGTTTTGAAGTGCTCTTTGATACTAGGCATGTTTCAGGGGAGGAAGCTTTCCAATCTGCAGCATAAATATTTCCAACCCTAAATCCTTTCATTACAGTGGTCTCATCAGTGAGCTTGTTAATCCTGCATTCATAAGAACTAAACACAAAATTAAAACCTTTATCACACAACTGACTTACTGAAAGTAAGTTGTGCTTCAGGCCAGAGACATAGGAAACATTATCAATAGAAACATTCCCTATATTGAGAGTACCATACCCTTTAGTGAAACCTTTTGAGTTATCACCAAAGGTTACCTGTAGACCATCCTTTTCAGTGTAGTTGGAGAGGGCTTCTTTCTGAAATGTCATGTGCCTTGATCATCCACTGTCTATTATCCAGCTTGAATGCTCCTTTTGTGCACCTCTCCTTGGTCCTGAGTCCTGCAATTACTGAGTCTTAGGATCCAGTTTTGAACTAGACCCAGCTTCAGTATGCATGACATGCTTTGGCACCCAATGTTGCCTTATGATGTTAGATGCAGATGTAATCTTGGTTTTCTTCTGAAGGTCGGCATTGACTTTCTTCTTTGGAACATACTTCTTGCTTACTTCAGGCTTAGTGTTAGCCTTAAAGTTAGCTTTAGCATGTTGTTGGCTTTTAGTCCAACGTTTCCCATAGTTTCCTGAACCTCTTGGTTCAAAGTAGTGAATTGGGGGAGCATAGAAGTCATGTGATCTTCTAGAGTGGTCAGAATAATATGAACTAGGTGATGAATTCCTACGTTCATATCTGTTAGAATATGATTCCCAACGCTGAGTTCTATGACTGCGTGTGTCATAGTTTGAACCATTAGATGAGCAAGTGCAGTGTGAGCACTTTGATTTGTAAGTTCGTGATTCAGGAGACTGAAAGTGTTTCCTTGATTCATGCCTTTCAGTGGCATAGTATCTTTGGTGTTTCCTTTGGGCCTTTGGTTTTTTAGTAACCTTAGCCTTTGGCTTTTCAGTAACCTTAGGCTTGTCAGTTGTCTTAGGCTTCCTGAAAGCCTTCTTTTCAGTAGGAGCTGAGTGCTTCCTGAAAACCTGCTTTGGTTTTTTAGTAGCACGTATTTCAGTGGCAACATGTTTCTTTGCCTTTTCAAGTGTATGGGCTTTCTTAGCCTTCAGTGTAGACTCACTTTTAGTCAATGGTTTCTTTCCTTGGGACTTAGAAACCTTTTCAATTTTGTCAGTTTCAGTGGCAATCATATCCTCAGTGGAAGCCTTGTCAGTAGCTTTCACAAATGATATAATTGGGAATGTAGGTTTGGGAGCCTTCAGGAATGGTACTTTATCTTTGTCCTGACTGAAGCCAAGACCTTTGCCATGTGGTCGTTGAGCTTCACTCAGCATATGATTAGTGTAGCCAGATTTGGTCCATGTTTCGACCTTTGTCTTATAAAATTCTATCCTTTCAGATAGCAGTGTATTCCGTTCAGTAAGTTCACGTATTTGACAGTCCTTGAACAATATTTCATTGTTCTTTGAGTCAATGTCCTTTTTGAGATGAGACATCTCATGTGTTTCAGTATCAGATAGGCTTTGAGATAAGCCTGCAGTTTGTACATCCAGTTTGGACGTAAGATCTTCATTTTCTTTCTTTATCATTAGAAAGATAGCTTGTAGGTTTCTGAAATCTTCAGATAAAGATTCATAATCTTCCAGTGAGACAGTTGCCTCATCATCTATGCTCTCTTCATCCTCAATTGAAGATATTTCAGTTTTGGATAGTTCAGTTATACTTTCAGATGAAATCTGAACTTCTTGTTTTGATGCAATAGATGGAGTAGATGATATGGATGCATATGATGTTGAAAATTTTGTTTTGGGATCCACATAGCCTTCAGGCATGACGTGTGCGTAGATTACCTGAGGAACAAACTCTTCGTTGCCCATCAAGCAGAGGACTTCAGTTGACTCCTCTTCTTCAGTAGCAAGGAGTCCCAGATCTTCATCATCTGAAGAATCTGAGAAGTGCTTCTCATAGCTTGACTTGGAGGGTGTGTTGATCTGGTCTGGATCATCATCAACCATCATTGCTTTCCTCTCAGCATTCCTTTGATCCCTTCTTAACCTGAGCTCCTCCTTTTCCTTCTTGCTTAGGTCGGGGCAGTCTAGCTTGAAGTGATCTGAAGCTCCACATTCATAGCAAACACCTTTGCTATATTGTTGTCTTTCAGGTTTGGACTGAGTGGCAGTCACATGCTGATTAAATGTTGACATGGAAGTTTCATTTGCTGGTGGGTTGCTTCTCCTGGCACGGTTGTCTCTATGGAATTTTCTGAAGCGGCTGTTCTTCAGATCTGCACGTTCAAAGCGTTTTGCCATTAGAACATATTGTTCCATTAGTTCAGCCTTAGTCATACCTTCGAGGTCTAGAGCCTCTGGCTTTGACTCCTTGGCTGGACTTTTGTCTACTTTGAAGGCGACAATATCCTGAGATTGGGTAGAGATAGGAATTGCTTCTCTTATTGGATTTGAGATATCCAATATCTTCTGCCTTGTCTCGTGACTCTTCAGTATACTGAAGATGGTAGCTGTTGTGAGGGTGTTGAAGTTTGGACGCCCACTAATTTAGATTTGATAGGGCAGCCATTCTTCACGTCTAAGACACCAAACGATCTTCAGATTGATCTCTCGTTGAGTGTATTTGTCAGGCTTTAGTGCTCTGACAGATGTGAGTATTTGCATGAATCTGAGTTCCACCTCACTGATGGATTCTCCAGGTATCTACAAAAATGCATCATATTTCTGACACTCGAGGGTTAGTTTGTTCTCTTTTATTTCCTCTGATCCTGCACACATTTGCACGAGAGTTTCCCACATCTCTCTAGCAGTTTCACAGTGTTGAATGTGCACCAGCATTGGTCTTTCAAGTGTTCCTGAAATGATATGCTTTGCATAATCATCCAGTCCACCGATTTTCTTCTCATCGGCTGTGTACTCGTTCAGTGACTTGAATTCAGTTCCTGGATCTCTTGCTCCAGTGATTTCTTGAGGAAATGTCTTCATGATTCTTATGGGTCCTGTGGTGATCACTTGCCACATCATGACATGATGTGCCTTCAAGAAAGAAGACACCCTATATTTCCAGTAATCATAGTCCTCTACTGAGAACATGGGTAATCTGAGAGTATTTTCCATGGAAGATATTAGATAGAATGCAAATGAGTTTTCTGAAAGATCAGTTTAAAAACCTTGGGTTTTAGAAACAGTGGTAGTTAAACACACCGCTCTGATACCACTTGTTGGTCCCGAAACGAGTGAACTGAGTGTATGGGGGGGGGGGAATACTTCAATGAGAGAGATGAACTTTCAGATATGAATCCTTCAGTCTACACTGAGTGTTTGACTGATGGACTAATATCTTAAGTGTGCGGAATGTGGTGGTTTTAAATCTTACTCGTTTGCTTCAGAAAACTTAATGCAATGTTTCTCTTTTCAATTAATCAGTGTTCAAGTAATGATAATCAATGAATAAGGAATACTGAAAATAAGAGAGAGAGACAGAGATTTGGTTTGCGTGGTTCGGAGATAAAAACTCCTACGTCCACGAGTACTCGATGTTAGTCGAGGGTTTCCAACTTAATGGAGTTGTAATAGTCTTACAGTGATCAACCACAGTGGGTTAGATAGACAGAAAATCTGATCACTTCTAGCTTCGAACTAAATCTAATGCTAGACTATTCTTCGGTTACAAATTGATCGCTAAGAACACTAAGAAATAAAATCTGAAAGCTTGGTGTGTTCTGACTGAAAGATTGAGAGCTTGAATGCAGAGATAGCGATAGCGAGTTGAGAATATTGGGTAACCGATGTCTTGAAGTGTTTGAAGCAGCGGGGTATTTATAGCTCTCTCATAGAATTTGATCGTTGTGAGATAAAGCTTCTTTTGAATTCTTCCCGTTGGAGTCTTCGTCCTTTTTGCCATTTTTTGTGTCTGCCAAAAGATTTTGTTTACCTACTGAGATTTTTGCCATAAATGGAAAGTCCTACGATGTAGACTGTCACTCAGTGGAAACTTCAGTTTTGGACTTCAGTGCAGACTTCATAATTGAACTTCAATGGCATGTAGACTTTGACTTCTAACTTCAACATCAATACTTCAGGACAGGCTTCAGGAGAGAGGTTCTTCAGTATTGGAATAACTTGAATCTTCAGTGGAGATATCCTTCAGTGTACCTGAAAAATTTAGAACTCCCTAACATATGAGTTCTTAGACAAAACACTACGATTCAGTACTGGTCTTATTACATCTTTCAGGGGAGGTATTGGGATCTGAATCAAAACACTTATAAATATTTCCCAACAGCTATCATAAGTGTTAAACTTCTTGAGCACTTTCTCTACATAGTGAAATTGTGTCAAACTGATCTCATCTGATCTCATTAGAATTTTCATTCCAAGTATCACATCAGTTACCCTATATCTTTCATGTCAAAATTCCTTTTTAACATGAACTTAGTGTCATTAATCACTCGGATATTACTACTCATGATTAACATGTCGTCTACATATAGACACATTATAACATATTTGATAACCGAGTTCTTAATATAAACACATTTGTCACACTCGCTTATCTTAAACCCATTTGATGACATCACGTCATCAAATTTCAAGTGTCATTGTAACGGCGCTTGTTTCAATCCATATAGAGACTTAACCAGTTTGCATACCCTTTTCTCTTGATCAGGTACTACAAACCCCTTAGGTTGCTCCATATAGATTTCATCATCAAGATGACCATTTAGAAACGCAGTCTTTACATCCATTTGATGAATTTCAAGATAGTGCAAAGCAGCAATTGCTAGAAGCACCCTAATGGAAGTAATTCTCATTACTGGGGAATAGGTATCGAAAATATTGTACCCTTCTCTTTCTTTAGAGTCTTTTACTACTAAACGAGCCTTGTATTTATCAATTGATCCATCGGCTTTATACTTTCTTTTAACGATCTACTTGCATCTTAAGGGCTTACAACCTTCTGGTAAATTAACCAACACCCAAGTGTTGTTTTGCAAAATGGAATCAATTTCACTTCATCCAACATAAATGATATGTTGTCAGGACCAAAAGACTTTTGGGTCCTAACTCTACTACCACATCTCGGTTCTATATCCTCCGGATAAGACCTTTGTCATTTACACGACTTTGGTGCTTCATCCACTGCTTTAGAACTCGTGGTTTCATCTTCAATTCCCTTACTAGAATTGACTTCACTTTTATCCTATCTTTACAAGGATAAACATTTTCAAAGAATATTGCATTCATTGATTCGATTGTTGTTTCCACAGTCATATCGGGTACTTAATGGATAACAAATCGATAGGCGTTACTGTTTAGTGCATATACAATAATGACACAATCAACCGTTTTAGGGCCAATTGTAACTTGTTTTCGTAGAGGCACTTCAACCTTCGCCAAACACCCCCACACTTTAAGATATGTGTATGAGGGCTTTCTTCATTTCCACAACTCATAAGGAGTAACATCTTTACCATTAAGTGGAATCTTGTTCAGTATATAGTTGGCTGCCAAGACAACTTCCCCCCACATGTTTTGGGGCAATCCTAAACTAATCAATAAAGTATTCATCATCTCCTTAAGAGTTCGATTCTTATGTTCTGCAACACCGTTTGATTGAGATGAGTAAGGAGCCGTCGTTTGATGAATTATACCACTCTCACTGCATAATTCCTCAAACGGAGCTACATATTCTCTCCCTCTATCACTTTGAACCATAGGTTACCCTAGGTGTGTTCAACTCGTCTTCTCTTAGAAAACTAGCGAAATCCAATGTTTGTCTTAAATAACAATTTACGCTGCCATTTATCGAAGTTGGTCTCCCCAAAATTTGGTAAATTTTTGGCTAGAGGCTTCATCCTCATTGCCCAACTAACCCCCACATGGGAGCCACTCGTGTTGAGCCCGAATGCTCCAACATCGGATCCAATCATGGACCTAATATTCGTGTTGAGCTTTAGAGCACCGACACCGGATCCAAACGTGGACCCAACCGAACCACCCAAGGTGGAACCCACGATGCCACTTAATATGGAACCATCGTTCAACCCCGAAGGGTTTTCATCGAACCAAGTCACTTGAAAAGTTGAGGTTGTGGAATTAACAATGAACGACACAGTCGAAGATATGCTGACAACAATGGCAGCGGCAGTGGCAGCAACATGGTTACCAACTATGACAGAATTAGTGCTGCCACCAGTGGCAGTTGAAGTGACAACAACAGTGTTGCCAAGAATGACAACGACATTAGCAGAAACAATGTTGCCAACAGTGGCAGCGGTTGTGGCGACAACAACGGCAGCGGCAGTGGCAGCAACATGGTTACCAACTGTGACAAAATTAGTGTTGCCACCAGTGGCAATCGAAGTGGCAACAACAGTGTTGCCAACAATGACAACGACATTGGCAGAAACAATGTTGCCAACAGTGGCAGCGGCTGTGGCAACAACAATGTTGCTAGCAAAGACAATGACAGTTGAGGAAGTTGTTGAACCAACAACGTTCAACAATATTAATAATATTGTGGTGCCCACTATGTTGAGCAAACAAGCTCCAACACTTGATCCATAAAAAGATCCAACAGAACCATCAAATATGGAACCATTATTTGATCCAAATAAGGATCCAATGGAACCACCAAATATGGAATTATCACTTGATCCAACCAAGGATCCAATGGAACCATCAAATGTTGAACCAACACTTGATCCAAAAGATGATCTAATAGAACCACCACATGTGGAACCAACACTTGATCCAAAAAAGAATCTTATGGAACCACCACATGTAGAACAAATGGTGCCACTCAAAGTGGACTCAGCGTTGGACAAAGTCGCAACAATTGTCGACGAAGTTATCGAACCAACAGTGTTTGTCAATGTCGACAGGATTGTCACTCTGACAATGTTAAGTCCAAAGACTCCAACACTTGATCCAAATAAGGATCCATCATTCGTGTTGAGCCCGAGAGCTCCAACACCGGATCCAAGTATGGATCCAACAGAACCACAAAATGTGGAACCATTACGCGATCCAATCAAGGATCCAAGGGAACCACCACATGTGGACCCAATAGTTCCATTAGAATGGATCCATTAAACGAATCAAGAGGGTTGATTCTAGAAAAAGTTGCAACAACTGTTGACAGAGTTGGCACACCAACAATGTTCGGAAATGTTGACGTTGATGTCACACCAACAAAGTTCGCCAATGTGGACATACCAACAGTGTACGAAAATATTGATGAAGTTGTCATGCCAACAATTTCCTGCGACATTGAGAACATCGTGGAGGTAGCAGCAGATGCAGGTGTGAACGCGACAATTCTGGAATCAATGGAAGCAGCAACTGACATCTCCAAGTTTAGGGTATTAGGTTTCAAAATTTATTAAGTCAAAATTATATCAGTCTCAAAAACCTCCTCCGAACGGAAACAATATCTCGTCTTGCGATTGTTGAAAAAAATTGAGATATAGGAGGAGAATGATGAGATAACAACAGTAATAACATGTAATTGAAATCTAATATAAATTACAATAATTAGAACTAAACTAAAATAGATGAGTCGAGGAGTCCTCTATCCGCAAGATGAGATATGCCCCGGTAGTGCTCTCGGATCTGACGTGTCGTCCCCAAAGATAAAACGGCTTCGTCTCGATGGCAGCAGCACCACAAAACCACCGAGCTCCGACGAACAAGAATGTGCCAAGGACTGAGCTCTCGACAATGTTGACGCAACAATGATTGAAATGCAAAATAAAGTTTTATCTTTTGCAAAGTTTTCTCCATAAATTCTAAAACTCTCAAAAACTTCTTCAAAAAATATTTTTATGCAAAGACAATGCATCAAATTTGTAGACAACTCTCACTCTTAGAGTTAATGCTGGAATCAATGTCGGCTTGAATGTCATCAAGACAACAGTAACAGTAGCAGTTACAGGAGTTACAACCGACTTGATGCTCTAATCAATGTCGCGTTAAATGTCATCAAGACAGCAGTGGCAGTTACGGGAGTTACAACCAACTTGGATCAATCTAGACACATTCATCCACTCGAGAATGTATCTAGACATTCCTTTATCCACGTGCAAGCCCAACTTAATTGGGTCACATCTGGTGGGCCCCAAACAATTGGTTCAACGAGATCTTTTGGGTTGGCCCAAACCAAACCCAAGTTTAACTTATAACTCTATTACAAGTGACAACTTTAATCCACTATTTTTCACTCACAGGGAATCGGTTTAGAGAATGTGAATGTACTATGACCATTTACACGAAACGTAGATCGATCTTACAACATTTAATTATACTAAATTAAATGTTATGTCACTCAAACATCTGGTCAAACATTCATGACCAACCACTTAAATGTTATGACAATATCAGGTCAGACATCCATGACCAACCACGATTCCAACAATGTTCGCCAATGTCCTTTTACATGACTTATTCATATCATTCGTGAGAAGACCGTTTAGGACAACTTGATGTCCATGTGAGTGTTGGACAAGTCGATGACTATTTGTGCTAGTTATAATGAGAACGTCATGTCGCTAAAGAGAGAGGTCAATGACTGCTAGATCAACATGTTATCTTGGAGCAGATCATTATTGGTCACCTAGCTGTGGAGCTCGCTATTACATATTGAGTTACCCCTGCGCTCATTGATTTGTGTCAATTTGTTTTGGGCTAGTGTATCCGGGCCAATCTGTTGGGCTTCATATTGGGCCTAAATTGATGAGTTGTTTTGCGTTAAGCAAGGAGAGAGATCCGTTTGTGGATAATATCAGAGTTACGAACTTTACTTCAAGCGGAACAAGTTCTCATTCTTACTTATCTTCTGAGGAAGCAGAAGAGATTCCAAAGCTTCTCCTTCGGACACTAGGCCTCTACTTTCCGACATGACATCTAAGGGTGGGTTGTTTACGAAGTTCAGCCTATTCTTGTCTATTCTTACAGGAGATTAATCTACCTTACTTACGAGACTTTCCTCCTTTCCTTACTTCTAATAGAACCTGGAGACTAGCTATAGCTCTTCTCTTGCGCGCTTCCCTGCTTTAGCTCACCACTCCACTCATGCTTCTTCTCTTTGTTAAAGATGGAAAAGCCTTTTAGAAGATCCATTTTCAAGGAATGTATGAGGCAACCAAGGGTAGTTGCGGAATCTATAAATACTCTATAACCATGCATAGTTGTCACGGATGAAAATTAATATTCACATCTATAAATCTAGTAATAGTGTAAGAAATCCTTAGAAAAATTTCTCCGTAACTTTCTAATGTAGTTCTCCGTAACTTTCTAACGTAGTTCTCCAATGAACATAAATTTTTTCTCCTCAAAATGAACATAGCTAATACACTGTTGGCGAAACATTATATATCATATATGATTTATTATTTTTTCATTCACATATTTAGTTTTCTCATATCTAAATATTCAGTCATAAATGACAAATAAAAAAAAACAATGCTCCGACCACTAAAATAATTAATATCCCACATGATATTTCCTAGCTTGTACATGTCGACCATGTCGTCGAGTAAGAATCCCCAACAACTGGAATTATTTTCCTCAACAGCTCCTAATAATTATATCAAGTGATTGTCATTTATACCACGGCAACAGTTCCCCTTTTTTCTTTCTTCCATAATGATACAATGGGAACAAAACAAAATAACTTTCTTTTATGGAAAGTAACAGCATACGTCTCCCTTCTCCCTCAATATTCGTTTTATTCTATTTGGAAGATAACAAGTTGCAAAAGTCAAGAGCGACTTGTTTCAACGTTCTGCATTTGTTTTGAATCAATGACTCATTTGTTAAACAATAATTATATATTATATTGGTAGTATTGGATAGTTAATAATTAAATTTAATTCCTGACATATATAGTTAGCCAAAGCCACCAAGTTATCATAGGAAATAGATTTATTAGAATTTGATTACGTGGTTCCTAAAACATTAAATTCTTGGCACAATTTTTCTGTGGGAAAGGTAGAACAGGGCTGGTGATCTATTTAATTTTAAGACAAGGTATCTATTTTCAACTGAAAAAAGAAGCTATTTTTCTGAAACACATTAATTAATTTGTTGGTCTCTCATTTAATTTACCTTTCACCACACTGCCTTAATTCCCTACACATAATAATAGGGGGAAATACCCTATTCAATCTTGTAGTACTCCCTATTAACCTAAACACAACTCACTTGCCTATTTAACAATGTCTTGATTTCACATCCACAAATTATCAAGTCATTATGATTTAAATAACACAAAAATTATCGTTGTACTTTCACGAACAATATGACATATCTCGTAGATAAATATTAATTTTTAAATAAAATCTTTATTAATTCTTACTTTCATTTATTATCATTATTTATTAGGGTATAATATCATATTATTGAATTAATAATAATAAATAAAAGTTATAATGATTCGTATGTTGGTATGACATTACGTGATATTATCCACAATAATTAATAATAACCGTGAACACATTAAATTATGTCCAACGCATACAGTTGGACTGTCTTATTAAATCATATCCACAATGTGACATTTAGTTAGTTTGAGTTTAATGTAGTAATCTCTATCCAATTAATTTAAACTCATTTAATTAATAAAATAAATTTATAGAAAAGCAAACGAATCTAAATTAATAGATGGAAATTTACAAATTTTGAACCTATAAAATGAAAATTTTGACACTCAAATCTTTAAATGATTATTGAGGTTCAAATTCAAGGCGTGTCCTTTAAATTGAGTTAATTACTCATAAAAAGTGATAATCACACGGTGTAATATTGATGGCAATTAGAGTCTATATTAAATTCTTATTGCATGGGAATTATCAAAATACATGGATTGTTTGTCTATTAATTAATACTTTTTAACGTTGAAATCGCTTAGAAACTAAAAGTGTTTCAAAATTTAATTACGAGACTTAACATTTGTATTGAATTATAACTAAATCACAAACCAAAAAAACAATAATTGAATTGATAATATCATGTATATGTGAGACAAATGATTTATAGTAATTTATGAAGCAATAATTACAATAAGATTAAACCGGTTAAAACAAAATAAATAGGAGTCGCAACTTTCGAAATTTTTGAAAAAAGAGAGCGTTAATTCATTTGAATTTGAGTAAATAGAAGAAAAAGAAAAAGAAATAGGGATTTGAAGCATTAAGTCAAAAAGGTGGTAATATGCTAATAAGGATTGATTATTGTAATGGGAAAAGAAGTCCACAGCTGCCCGAAAATTAAATCCCAAATCTGCCCGAGAGCGCACATACTCGCTGCCCGGAATCATCCGGGCAGCTCAAACTTCAATACCTCTCTCTCTCTCTCTGTCTCCACTCTCCTACTCCTTTTCATCTCCTTCCACTATCATCACATCCTCACTCACCACCACCACCACGCCGCAGTTGCTCCGCCGTGGTGGGTGGCCGATCGTGAATGCCAGTGGCGGAAAATGGGTCAGGGGCTGAGCTGCAGGGAGCTAGAGGACACTGAGCTCTTCAACGCTGTTCAGAATGGAGAGGTCGACACCATCGCAGCGCTCGCCGCCGAAGATCCTAATTTGCTGAGGATGAAAACTGCTCACGGACGCCTCTCCGCCCTCCATGTAGCAGCGGCCAATGGCCGCCTCGAGGTGCCCTGCCTGCCTTCTTCTCTCTTACTCTTTCTTTCTCTTGTTGCTGGATTCTTTTGTACTATAATTTTTTGTGTTTTTTCTGTTAGGTTCTTTCTATGCTTTTGGATCGGTTTGGAAACCCAGATATCTTCAATCGGCACAAGCAGGTCTGGTATATTTGTCAATCTTGGTCAACTTTTTGGTCATTGTGTAACTGGTGTTCAGTTTGGTGTTTTGTTGTTTTTTGGCCATTGTTTAATTAGTGTTCAGTTTGATCTTCTTTTCATTAGCTAGTTTATAAACACAAAATGGAAATTGTTGAATGTGTGTTGTTATTGGCTTAGACTCCATTGATGTTAGCTGCAATTCATGGCAAGCTCTCCTGCGTCGAAAGGCTTATTCAAGAAGGAGCTAATGTATGTCACTTTCTTTCTTTGGTTATCATTCTTGCTTATTTTGAAAGCGTGCATTTTGTTTTTGCATAAATTGATTATGGATTTTGGTGGTGAAATGTGAATTTGCAGGTTTTATTGTTTGATGCATTATACGGGAGAACCTGTTTGCATTATGCAGCTTATTATGGTCACTTAGATTGCCTCCATTTGATTCTTTCCGCTGCTAAATCTAGCCCAGTTGCTCAATCTTGGTATCCATTTTATTCTTTCTTTTCACCATTTTCTTTCATTTTCTGTTTGTTTGTTTCTTTTATGTAAATCATTTAGAATCTCAGTTTTTTGATCACTTTCGGGAACAGGGGATTTTCAAGATTTGTGAATATAAGAGATGGTAG
>JAPKLX010000089.1:673720-718892 GCA_026898415.1 Leonotis leonurus
TACGAATTTAAATTTTCAGATTCGAATCCGAATTTGACCGGATACTAATTTTTCATCCCAAATTAGATCTCGATCGGATACGGTTTCGGATCGGGCGGATAATATCCGCCCAGATTTTATCCCTACTGGTTAGGATAAGCTATGTTATGATAAAATAAAATTGACTTAACAAATAAAATAAATGGAAGTTCCTTATTTTGTTGTTTTGTAATAAGGATTTAAAAAATTAAATAACTTAACTTCTTGTTTGGTATCCTATTTTATATGACAAATTCTATTAATTCATCTTCAAATTCTAACATAGCCGTCATTATCTATTCAACCACATATCAAAGAAATCTCCAACCATGACTTCAGATAATCTAGGGATCGCAAGAGACGCATATGATATCGATTAAACCGAGGATATTGAGATCTGGAGTGTTTGTGTGAAGTGTTGGCTTCTGAATTTTTTTTTTCGAACGTATTTTACCACAAAGATTTGCAACATCAGCGCAGGAAAAAAGAAGCGAAATTTCTATCAATTAAAACAGGTTGTGTTTCTTTAAAATTTCTTCTTCAGTTTTTGTTCACTTCTTTAACTCCTTAGTTATCTAATGTTGGATATTCATGAATGGTTTTTGAAGCGAAATTTAGGGATACAAGAAGTTTGTACGTTTCTCCACATCTACAAACCCAGTTCTACAAACATAGCTCTGCTAAATTCCATCTTTCCACGGTAAGAACAAGGTTTAACTTAGTGGCTATTTTGCTTAGTTTGTTGTGTAATAAAATCTTGTTAGCATGATATGTATTTATAATTTTGTATTTATAAGTTTGTGACATTACAAACGTTTATTTCTTTTGTTTATTTTCAGGTTCTTTCAATTTGTTTCAGTTTGTTTCTTTTGCTTATTTTCAGTTTGTTTCAATTTGTTTCAGTTTGTGACATTACACAAGTTTCTCCATCCAGACTCAATGAACTCTACGCAGGATGGTTAGAATGTTTTGTAGATGTTTATCTTTTATATAACATTTATTAGCCACACTCATTGTCACTCATTGTTTTGATTGATGTTAAAATAATTCGTAGGGAGTTACGGAGTTGGCGTTAGTGGCAAGAAATCAGAGAGAAATCGTCGAAGCTGGACCGAAAAGAAAGAGATAACACTCATATCATCACTAAAAGAGTTGATAGTCCAGGGGTGGAAGTCCGATAACGGCTTCAGGGCTGGTTATCTCGGAAAATTGGAGGATGCTCTGCGTCGAGAATTTCCCAACACAGACCTTAGAGCCATGCCTCATGTGAACTCGAAACTCTCCAGTTGGAAAAAAAGTTACTACTCACTCTCATCAATGCTCAATCGAAGCGGTGTAGGTTTTAACTTACGAGGTACTCACATGATCGAATGTGAGGATAATCAATGGGATCAAATCGTCAATGTAATATGTTCTAAAAAAGTTAATTTCTATTTTGTTTACCTATGGAATAATATTTCTGAACATCTTGAGTGTTTTTTAATTTCTATTTTCTAAACATCTTGAATGGATAGATAGAATAACATGGAGGGGAATTGGTGATTAATATAGCCTGAGATTTTGGATAAAAAAATGTACTTTCTAATCATCTATATTTATGTTTAATATATGACTGAAATAATATATATTATTGCACTTGTGTTTTAAGTTATTTGTTGCATTAAACACTAACCTTGTTGATTTGATTGAACAACATTAGATGGACCCAAATGCTAGATTGATGCGTTACAAGCCCTGGCCACATTACGAGGATTGGAAAGAGTTGTTCGGGAAGGATCGCGCTACTGGTGAGAATGCAGAAGATGTGTACGAAGCTTATGAAGACATACAAAATAATGAGCATGTGATGCCTGATGGACCTACACCTTCAGAAAATGATTTCATATCTGAGAGTGAGATGAATGAAATGTCCTATGATCGAGTTTCTGAAAGTAATCGAGATGATCAACACTACAAAAGGTATAGAAATAAACGTAGGGCTACTGAAGATCTTCAAGGAATTTGTGAACTTTTAAGTGAGATGAATCAATCCACTAACACAAGGCTTGAGCACTTGGCTAATAGAATTGGGTACAAATTCGACATGGGTAAAGCGAGGCAAGAGACTTTCGAGCAACTCGGGGAGATATCAGGACTGTCTCTGGAGAACAGGTTCATAGTCACTGAGCTTGTGGCGTTCAAAGCTGAACGACTGGATGTTTGGAGAGGAATGAACGCAGAAGCTCGTGCACAGTATGTCAAACATCTCCTCAACTACAAGGGACCTTGATATTAAGATGGGTTTAGTTACAAAAGGTTTTGTTTTTGGCAGTATTTGGTGACTGCATAAGGTATAGAGTCAACTAATACCTTGAACTCATTTTTTGGTTTAATGATCGGGAGCCATATGTGGTTTCATTATTGGCTGAAGAACAAACGTTTTTTTGTTGTTGTATAGATTTGGAGCCATATGTGGTTTTTCCATTATTGGCTGAAGAACAAGTCTTTTTTTGTTGTTGATGTATAGATGTTTGTTGCTACTACTTTTATATAACTTGTGGTTCCCATTATTGGCTGGAGCCATACTGTTGCTTGACAATATTTTTTAGATGTGACTTGTCAAACTTTTATTTTATCATGATAGGAAATAAAGAATCTAACAGAGATATAGATCATACCATGCATATATCAATTCAATATCCAACTCCATGGACACCACTTTTTGTACATCTCTCCAACTTTAGTCATGGACACCACTTTAGATGGGACTTGTCCAAAATTCATTTATATAGTCGTGTTATGAAAAAGAGAATTCACTTGAAACATTTTCCTTTCTTTCTTTCTCTATTTCTCTCTTGAAACACAATGACACTACCATATATTGAAGAGCAAGCCTTTTACTTATATCCAACTCCCTGGACACCACAAATAGACAGCTTCTTCATTGAAGTTCCTCTTTCTTCCAAAAAATTGAACAAATGGTCGAGTCCAAATGTTCCTAGCGAAGTTCTATTATCGGCTGCAATCTCCACAAATATAGCTCATGGTACATCACTCAATTATGAGGATTGTTATAATCGCACGCAGCTGTTGGAGAAAAGGTTTCGAACTTTTAAGGAGATCGATAATTACGTATAGACTTATTTCAACCCCGACGACATCTTCTCCACCGACGTTAAAGTTTGGCTAAAAATATTTAAGGTAATTTTGCTAATTTTCCTTACTTTATAGATTGATTCATCACCTTAAAATTATTTTCTTGTAGAAAAATGAATTCGCGAGGGCTTACTACTGGAAAGGGGAGCCGGAATTTAACAAGCTTGCTCAATTATTTGGAGCAGACGAAGTCAAAGAAGAACCAAAACATAATTTGAGGGGAATAAGTAATTCTTCTAAACAAATAGTGGATCTTAGTGACGATGAAGAGGTGACTTCCCCAGTGATGAAATCCACTCGTAGGAGGCTTTTTGATGATGACCAAATGTCTTGCAACAATGACGTTTATGCAATTCCAGAGAGTCTCTACCTACGTCGCAACAAAGAAAGCCATTCAAATATAGGAAATAAAGAGAGCTATAGTTCGTGCGCGTCCTTGAGCCCGAACGTTGTGTGGAAGAACTCATTCAAGTGAAGCTTATTTCATAATTTTATTATTTATGTTGTTTTGTAGTATGGTAATTTATTATTTATGTTGTTGCACTTGGTACTTTAGTAATATTTCTCCATATTTTAAATTATTCTACGATCCTTTAGCTTTATCTAATTATTTATGAAGAAGAGGGAGATTAGACATTACTGAAGCCATGTTATATTGCAAATAAAATTGCAATAAAATTATAACACAAGATGACATTTGGCTATAAAAAAATTATGAGAAAAAAAAAATTGAACTAATATAAGAGAAACCAACGAACTTATTGATGCTTAGATGATAATGAAGATTAATTTTATGTTTAACTTCATAATTTATAACACAATCAAAATAAGAGTAACTGATTCATAGTGAAATCACATCCACACCTACATACATATCTACTAGAAGATCAAAATAAGAGTAGCTGATTCTATATAATACTAAATTACATTACAACACCACCTAAAATTATGCCAATAGTTTGCCGAACGTCATGCCCAAGCAGAATATTACTACTGCCATGAAGATTTGTGACATGAACACTTCATCTTCACCTCTGTGATGCACGTTATTTGTTCGAGCCGAAGTCACCTAACTTGATTCATAAGTTTCGTAGTTATTAGCTAACCTCTTTTGCCACCTTTGATTAACAACGTAATCTGGTATCATTCCAGGCCCATCATTACAGTGGTAATCATCACACCACAAGAACCCTTTGGAGTGATCTACATTTCTGGGACACTTGTAGAAGAATCATCCGGGGTGTTTTGCAGTCTTCGACGCACAAAATAAGTTCATCCTTCCTGCACCACAAATACAATTTGGGGCCCTGCTCTCTCTATCACTTGATGATGATGTCATGTACCTATTATCATTCAGTAAATATGCTTCAAGAATAAATACCATTATAATTCACACAAATTTCATACACCAAATCACAATCAAAGATTAGTTTTAGAACAAATAGAAAAACACACAAATTCAATCATGATGTAAGAATTAATCAACTGAAACGTTTCCAAAAGTTGCAATAAAAAAATAGGAATAACTATGGTTGCCACATTAGTTGGGCAATGTCATTTCTCTTTTCATTCCAAGCAGTTGAACCTTCTACATAATCCACATAGTCCCCATTTTCATCACGTTCGTCATCTTCTGCATCATCTACATTGTCTACCATATTCTCAATTGGATCAACCGTAATTTCAGATCGTATGAAATCGTGAAGAAGGAAACATGCCATGATGAGCCTAGTTTGCACCTTCACTGGATAGTACGATGCGCTCCTAAGTATGCTCCATCGCTTCTTAACTACCCCAAATGCACGCTCGATGACATTTCGAGCTTTAGTGTGCCTCATGTTGAACATCTCTTCAGAATTTTGAGGCAATGATGCGTTAGGACCCCACTTCTTTAAATGATATCTAACACCTTTATATGGTGTTAAGAAACCTTCACTATTAGCGTAGCCGATATCGCATAAATAGTAAGACCCTATACACACGAAACAATAAATAATAAGAAGCTTAAAGTTTCAATCAATAAATAATAAGAAGCATAAATAGTAGGACCCTATCGCATCAATGTGTCAATGTATGTCCTCTAGAAACTTTCAAACCATGTACCCTATTCACAGCATCTCTTAGAACTCTACAATCGGCGGCAGAACCCTCCCAACCGGGTAATACGTACACAAATTTCATGTCACGGACGCATGCCGCTAACGTGTTGGTGGCAATCTTCCCTTTCCGATTCCTATAACGTGGTTTGTCCTTATTTTTAACCGTCATGCTAATATATGTGTCATCTAATGCACCAAGGCAACCCTATTTAAACAAAATGAATAATGAAAGTCAAGAAAATAATATGACAGATAGTGCAAAATTCAAAGCTTATGTCATTAGAAAATTTTATGCAACGTTGGTGTTTGTACCTTAAACCATTTCCATCGTGGATCAAGAGAATCTTCCGGAACTGGGGTTGGTTTCACCAAGAATAATCGGCGTAGCTTCAGTATGGCACGTAGAACTAGATGTACATATATTGATATCGAATGCCCGGACCTTTGAAAGTTGAACCCCACAAGCTTGTTTTTCTTATGATGGGCTAATATTGAACCAAATATAGCAACTTGTTCTTCTACACATACATATCTTCCATCCCTCAAGCCTCCGAGTTCTTTTAATAATATACAGAGTCTTCCAAATGTATTACGATCCATTCTTAGATTTATGACACAATCGACATCAGAGATGTTGATCATTCAACTCAAATGCGCAACTTGACTTGGGATCTTCTTAATCATATAGTATGGTTTAGAAATACGTCTACGTTTACTTTTCGACAACATCTACAAGCATTATATGATTATTAGAAGGTACACACGAAAATTATGCGCATTCACTACTTCCTCCATAAGTAGATAAATGGATGATTGTTTATCAGCAAGAAACATCATTTGACAGTGAGAAATTAGTTGAATATAGCCCTACTTCTGCACTTATTATAAGAACACAAATCAATACTCATAAAATTGCAAGTATAAGATGATATAAAGTTCAGTGTTTTTAACCATGTAGTCCTTATACTTCTGTGAATTTTTTTCTCCATGTCAAGTTGGCAGTAAAAATAATTTGCTCAAACATGTATTAATACTTTTTAGTTTGCAAAAAATTGTCCTCAACGAAGGAATGAGAAACAAAGAGGTTGTATTATACATGGTTTGAGGGGGAAATAACATCACAGATATTTTACATACATGCACTCTACTCAAATTCAATTAAAAGTTTGTAAAGATCTGAAAAAAAACGTAATAAAAAAAATGTAAATCAACCATTAATTGCAAAATTCAAATCCCCCATTTTATCCATGTGGGTATATGCATACATTTCAAAGAATTGATGGAGATTTAGACAAATACCAGTCTCCGTCGGATGTTCGTCTCCGTCGTCGGCAGTTCAACACATGAAGTTTTAAAATATCTCCTTCTTTGCTCCTCCAGCCGTTTTTTCTTAAAAAAAATTTGCAAATGATTGTTCTTTGCTCCTCCAGCCGTTTGTTCTTACAAAAAATTTGCAGATGATTGAGGGAGAAATTTCTTAGAGAGGGTGAAAAAATTTCGAATTTATGTGCAGACGCAACGAGGGTTTACTATTTTGCTTTCAATTTCAACTACTGTTCAAGCTTTCATAATTTTATCCAATGGTGTGTGTGGGTTACTTAAGTGGCTGAAATAGTGATATTTAACCGGGCCAACTAAATAAATCGGGCCGAGCTACTAAATTTTAAGGGCTACCAAACAATTGAATTTCACAAGATAACTTTACTATCTAGCCAAAATATGGCTACCAAACACTGCCTTATGGTACATAATTAGGAATGTTAATTTTTGGATTAAATGTTAAATAAAATACATGCATGTAAAGTGTAATAATAAAAATATTTAAAATATCTACCCACTAATAGATAATTTAATATGTGGGGTAATAATGAAGCTCAATTTCATTCTCTAATAATGATATACGGTCAAAAATCATCAATTTGATTGAATAATATACAATTAATATAGGATATATAAATAAATAAGAAAATTATATACTTCTTTATATTTATATATTATTATTTTAATAAGATATACGATTCTTAAATTTTTTTATCTATATTGAGAAATATATGTGGATTGTTCGAATAATAAGATAATTAAAGGAATGTTATAATCACATGTAATAAATTATATATATTAAAAAAATATTTTCAAATAATGTGAACTCTATCTATTTTTATGTATGATTTATAAATTCTCATTAGATTTGAAATAACATATAATCTAATATATGATATATAAATAAATAAGAAGATTATATATTATTATTTTAGTGAAAAATATAAATTTTTAATTTTTATTGTTTATATTGAAAATTATATATGGATCGTAAGAATAATAAGTTAATTAAAAATGTGTTATAATAGTCATATGTTATAAATTATAAATTATAATTATCTTTTTTCAAATAATGTGAAATCTATATATTTTCATACAATTTATTAATTTTCATCAAATTTGAAAAGATTGTAGATAATTTATATAAATTATTATTAAATTAGTTATCAAAATATACATATCAAATTAATACACCACTTTATATAATATATATATATATATATTATATTTATGAAAATGATATAGAGTACATATAATACAATATATAATATAGGAAGAAATAAAAATATAATATAAATATCATATACTACATGGAAATAAGAATATATAATTTTATATATGATTAATATAATTTTTTTAATCTCAAAATTATGAGAATTTAGATAAATAAGAATGGAGTGATTTGAGAGTAACATGGAAATAAGAATATATAAAGTAATTTGAGAGTGTCACATAGGATTAAAATCATAATAGTATTTTAAAGATACGATTCATTCAATTTTTATTTTAAAAATATATGTGGATTGTTCGAATAATAATATAATTAAAAGTATGTTATAATAATCATATGTAACGTAATAAATTATATACATTAAAAAAATATTTTCAAATAACGTGAGCTTTAGAAATTTTTATATAATTTATTTTTATTAGATTTAAAAAACATACTCCCTCTGTCCCAACTGAGAAATCCCAATTTTCAAATTGGGATGTCCCAACTGAGATGGCCCATTTATCACTTAACCCAGCCCATATTATCACTTAACCCAACCCACTAATCACTCTTAATTAACTGAACCCTAACCCTTCTTAGGCATTCACTCACTACTCGCCCCTCTCTCTCTTCGTCTCTATCTCTCTGCAGACGACTCTTCTTCTTCTCTCTGTCGACGACGCCTCTTCTTCTTCTTCGGTTCATCTCCTCTTTCGAACCCTAGAAGTTGATTTCTACCTATTCCCGCTGTGATGAGCATGGATCCCCACTGGATTTGTGTTGAGAAACAATTCCCAACAGATACTACACTTCATCTACCCTATGAAACCCTAGATGGATATATTTCTTCTGAGGCATGTGATGAATTGGAGGTTGGAAGCGGTTGCATGTCTCCCTCTGTGGCTGGATCTTCTGAGATCTGTTCTTGTGCCTCAGTTTTCGCCTCTAAAACTAGGGTTTTCGAGAAAGGTATGAAGAAACCCATACTCTTCAACCCTCGACTTTTCTGTTCCGCTCATTCCCACATCCTGAGCGAGGATCCCTACTGGATCCATGGAGGATCTGTGCCGTTCGATCCTAGGTTTCGCGACCCTTCCCCTGAGGCCGATGATGAAGACTCCGATGCTCTGAGCGGTGGTGGAGGTGTTGAGGTGGAGAAATGAGCGATGGAGGGGATGCAGGGCTCGGGTTCGGGTTCTTTCTCGCTTCCAGAATCTGAGGACTTCGTTTAGACACAATTTGGGTCCTTTCTGAGGATTCTCCATCAAAGGAAGCTTGAAAAGGAATTGCATGCTTATGTTCGTGATTACCCCAAAGATCGAGTGAATATATTGAGCATCTTATTGCCTAGCTTGTTCGATTTGGTGAAATCTTTCCCTAATGTTCTCTGCTTTGGTGAGATCTGTGGTTGTTGTTCTTTATTTGGTGATATCTGTTGTTGATGTTGTTGATTATGATCTGACTAATGTTGGTTGTTGTTGAACTGGTGATATCTGTGGTGATTGTTCTTGAGCTCCGTGGTGGTTGTTCTTGTTTATGCTCTAACTGAGCTCTGAATTGGTTATTGAATTGGTGAGATCACGTCTTTTCTGATGGGTAATTGATTGTGCAAATCTGTTGTGGGAAATGTTGTGATTTGCTGAGATGATAAAATTTCTCATATGTTTGTGTATAGTTGCATCAATGAATCCATGTTTAAGGATAAATGCTTGTATGTGCTGGTTGAGATGGTTTTTTTTGCTGGTATCTGTGTGGGTTAGAGAGTTGTATGTGCTGATTGCTAGTCTTGAATGTGCTTGTGATTGGTATGTGGATAATGATGATATCTGTTGGGATGATTGTGAACTGATTAATAGGATTTTAAGATAGATTTACTACACTTGATATCTGAAAATGTGGTGTGTTTTAAAGCAAAAAACTTTTCATTAAACCAACCATGCTTTACAAAAACAGCTTCTTAATGTGCTTTATCAAAACAGCATCCTTAGGTGCTTTACAAAATTCAGCATCCTAAGGTGCTTTACAAAATTCAGCATCCTAAGGTGCTTTACCAAATACTTTTCAAAAACCATCACATGTCATTCTTTACAAAAAACCAGCAATTAGAGCATCCTCCTAACTATGTCTGCACACCATGCTTTACAAAAAAAACCTCCAACCGTGCTTTCACATCAGTGTGACATCTTCAAGGCCTAGAATGCCTTCAACACTTCCATGAGCTTTTAGATACTCAATGCAGTCTCTAACTAGTTCATGTGGAACTTGAATGTTGAGTGGTAGTCTATTCTGCCTGATGAGTGTGTCTTTCTTGAGGTGAGGCAGTTTATATGAATTCTGCCTTCTCACCTTGAGAATCTCAATCATACAACCTTGCAAGCTCAGAAACACTTTATTTAGTGTGGCTGCAGTAAGCATATCAAAAAACTTCACCACTGCATTCACTAAATCATCCACTGTTTTGCACACATTCTCTGATGGCAGACTTTGGATGGCTCTAAACCATCCCAAGTCATTAACATTGGTATCTGGTGAATTAGGAGGTTGATGAACAATTCTGATGTCAAAACCATTCTGTGAGGCAGCTGATCTAAATTCTGGATCACTGTCCTTTATATGTGGTTTCGCATTGTCTTGTTGGATAAAAATTTGTTTGCTTGAACTTTGTGGCCACTTTAACATTATGGCAGGTAAAATCTGAAATGAAAATGGAGTTTAAAGGTTGAACTAATGCATTACATAGAAACTGAAAATTGAATTTAAACACACCAATTACATTAGGTAAGAAACTGAAATCATTCTAGAATTACATTGTACACACACATCATTTGTAAGGTTTACCTTTGTGATTAAGCAGTCTTTTATGACATCCTTTGTGATAGAAGCAATGACTTTAGTTTCCATTGTTCCTGCTACCCTGTTCTTACTCTTTCTCTTAGCTGCAATTTGTTCTGTAAATAGGAAGATGCTATCTTCCCATCAAACAGAACACTCCCATTATCTGCAATTATTGGCCTACATACAGCACACATGAACATGATCTTGGTAATAAATTTCTTGCTTTTACATGTCCTTTGTGGCTCTAACTCTTCGGGTGTGAGGTAAAATCTGTGTGATGTCTTTGATATGTAGAACCATTTCTCGTCTATATGCACTATGTTGTGCATACTCCTAAATTGCAGTGTGTTCATGATCCTATCATATTCTATTGCTTCTAAAGAAAATCTCATCATTAACAGCTTATTAGGAGCTGTTAAGTCTGGTTTTATAGCATTACTATGGGATTTGATCAGCCCCTTAATCACCCATCTACCTACAACAGATTTGCTACAATTAATACCCAATGCAAGTTTTCTGATTGTGCTTCTTTTGAATAGCTCTAAGTTAGCTATAAGCTCAAGATCAATCTCTACTCTTTTTTTCTTAACACCTAACCTTTTGTTTGAAATGTTTATAATCTGACCATTCTCTCTTTGTTGTTTTGCTTCAGCCCACATTCGAGTGAGGGTGAGCCTGTTGCATCCCCAAGCTGTAGCAGCCTGTTTGAACTTGCCCCGAGCTAGTTTCCCGTTCTTCAAATCTGCAAGAAGGAACTGCACTATGGCAGTTTTTGTTGAAACACCAAGATCTTCACCTCTTGGTGCCATTTGGGTGATTTTTTTTTTTGGGAGAATGTTGATGTGCAGCTGTTTTTAGTGTTTTGGGTGATGGATTGAATAGGTAGAACTTGTGATATTTGTAGACACCTTTTTACTTTTTGAAATTTTAGAGGGAAATTTGAATATCCAATGAAATTTTAAGAATGTTGCCAAATTTTTACACTTGTTGCAATTTTCATTTTGCATTTTATTGCTTCTTGCATTTAATTTTAATTTTTAGATTTCAATAAATTTTGGAATGAATTAAACTTGATTTTCAGATTTCAAATTTTTTCCTTCTTGCATAACTTGATTTACGTAAGAAAAATTTGAAGAGAAAGAAAAATGAAGAAAAAGTGAAGAGAAAGAGAAAGAAAAATGAAGAAAAAATGAAAAATAAGTTTGAAAAAAAGTTAAAAGGAGTAAAAGAGTTTGAAAAAAATTAAAAAGAGTAAAAGAAAGTGAGGTGGTTGGAGAATTAAAGTGTTAATTAAAGTGGGAAGAAAGTGGGTAAATAGGAATTAAAGTTTTGGGACATTTAAGGTGGGACGGAGGGAGTATAATCTAATATAAAAATTTATACATTTTCATATAATTTATTAATTTTCATTAGACTTTAAAAGTTTGTAAATAATCTATATAAATTATTGTTAAATTAGTTATCAAAATATACATATCAAATTAATAAATCACTATATATATAATATTTATTAAAATAATATTTAAATATAGAATAATATATAATACAATCTATGATATACATAGAAATAAAAACATACCATAAATATTATATGCCTACATGGAAATAAAAATATATAATATTATATTTGATTAACATATAGATAAAATTCAAAAAATTTAGAAAAATAGGAAAAAGAATGGGAGGCTGAGAGGATTTCAAGGGTTGATGCGGACAGATTGGGCCGAACTTGTATTATAGTATAGATTATAAATTTCATTAATAAAATATAATTAGTGATTCAATTGATGATGAACTCTCCAGCTGAGCGAGGGGCTAGGGCCCTAGATGCACTATCGATTGATATATAGTTGAGTGGCTGCCGGAGTTTCTCGGCCTGGTATCATGCACCTTGCGTTCATGATATATACATTCTATTGTGCCCCGGAGATGCGGTCAAAGCACGTCCGCCCATTGTGCTTCTTTCATGACATGCTCTAGTCCTTAGTGTTGTTTTGGTGGTCTTCTAACCTTAGAATAAGAATATAAGAAGTCGTGTCCGCCCCAAACAGCGGCTGTTAGGTCACCTATTTTTTTAGTTATGAACACACAAGACCAAAACATGTGTGTCAGGCGTGCGATCCATCAACCTACTAGTAATGGGGAACTTCCAAATGACATAATTGTCCAATTTATTCCTCGATTTTGAAAGTGAGCTCTTCCTTTTTTGTTATTAGGGATGACCTATTCTTAGACTGGGAACCAACTAACACGTGAAACTTCCCCTTAAAGCGTTTAATGGCCAAAATAAACATTTAAAAAAAAAGGAGTTTTCAATTTCTTTGTGATATAATTTTAAATCCTAAATTTAATAAATAAATTATAGCCAGAACGTGGAAATTAATAAAAAAAAAATTCTGAAAAAGTTATTATTTTTCTAAGTGATGTATTGTGATAATTCTTGTTTTATGCTACAAATTTAATGGTGAAAAATATGAATAAAAAATTAAATAAAGATAAAATAGTAAAGTTTTGAAATTAAATTTTTATTCGATTAAATTAAAATGTGAATGGGTGCATAAATTTATTCATTAAAGTGAGGTGAGGAAATGTGGGAGACTGTCACTACACTAGAGTGGGCCTTTTTCTCTCTCTCTCCGTACATAATTGAAAGTCGTGTATGAAGTCAGTGTTATATCTATAAATTGCATACTAATCTGCAATGGGTTGCTCCAAGATTCACAAAATCGAGAATAATTAATAAATCATTGGATTAATAAACACTAATTTGCTTGCAGTTCCACTGCACTATTACTACTTTAGTAAATCTCACTCTTTTTTATGTAAAAATACTCGCTTACAAAATATATACGTAAAACATACCCAAAATATTGATATATAGGTAGAAAATATTTATTTAAATTAAAAGATATATAATTCTTACACATTCTTATATATATAGTCAAAGTTAAAGTTGAGTAATATTTGAGTACTTTATTATTTTTGATTTTTTGGACTATTATGTTTGTTTGATAATTCCACAAAACACTCTAACGGAAAGAGTTACTCAAACCATTCTGTCCACAAAACCCTACAAAGAAAAAAGAATTCAAACCATTCTGCTCGAATGATCTCATATCTGGGTAAAATCAGACTGATATCGAAGATATAAATCAGGTAACTTCATTATAATGTTGATATAGTTCCATATACGGTTGGACCGCTGATATTACTGTCCTGGACCCTTGAGGCTCGCTCGCAGCACATACCAGCGGTACAACATACATATACCAGCGGTCCAAGTGTTTTCTTGTAGTAGATGATATTTTTGAATGTTTCGTATATATTATTAGGTAATTTAAAGATTTATATAATGTTTACATGAAAATGTTATTATGATATTTGTATTAGTTTCATGTTTATGTAATTTGATGTTAAATTATGATTTTTGTGTATAAGAATGATAATTTGAATCATTCATGGTTGGACCGCTAGAGGGCGTATAAACCGCTCGGGACCTCCCAATGGCCATCGAGCGGTCCATAAGGGTATTTCCAACGGTCTAACCATCAGTATATTTATATCATCTATTTGATAGGATATCAATAGTTAATACATGAAAAAATATTTTTTATTGATTGTAGCTAATATCCGAATAGACTTATGTATATTTTCTATTTTTTATTTGTAGATGATAGATTGTCAAATTGTAAACGTGAAATTTAGAGGTTATTAGGTTGATTGTAGCTACGTGAATGGACAAGAGCAGATAGCACCACTTCCGAGAAATGACGTTTCGATATACAATCTTAGATTTTGTATTAACAACATGTTGATGTCGTCGGGCATAGAGTATGAAATTTTTACTTGTCGGCATCGCGAAGTGAACAAATGATAAAATATCGTGTGACAAGTGATGTCAAATTGGTTGCTTTAGGCATGAACGTCGCAAGTCCTACGGTATATGTTAGTTATGTCAACCAATCTTCGTTTGATATGGGTTGTGTTAGGGTTTGTATACCTCAAAGCATGCTTTATGCTTAGACGATATATCAGACTTGTTTTCATTTTCACTTTAATGAGAATAAATGTTTCTATCATTGGTTTGTTATTTATTATTGTTACATATTGAATTGCAAACAAGTCCATTTATTACAATTGTAGACTGTGTGGTGAATCGATGATTACGGGTCACATAGTCGGCTCATTTATAATATAAAGTCACAGTCTAGACAAACTTGGACAGTCTAGTCGGTAAAGGCTACGGTATCATTCCGATGCGAGAGCTGACCTTAGCTCGCAGAATGATGTCGGTAAGTATAAGCGAATACACATGTTTTGCGTATATATATTGAGAATTCTCACAGTGAGATAAGTTCTAATGTTGATACTTAGAAAGAGGTCTCGAAAATTAATTCATTTATTAATTTGTGATGATGACATTAATATATGCGGTTGATTATACGTTGCTTTGATTCATCTACACTTGCGAGTTTTTCGTAACTCTAAATAGTGATGTCTTGAGTAGTAGTGATTGTCTTAGCCAGAAGTGTTCGACTGTCAGTAGTACAGAATCGCATCTCGGTGACACGAGTTGATTAAATCCGCGTGAGGTGTTCAGAAAGGTTTATTTCATAAGACACGGCCGATTGAGAATTTATTCCACAGCCGATTGAACTTGATCACTCACGAATAAATATATTAATTAATTGTGAGTTGTCAGTAAACTCAATTAATTAATGGATTTAGAAAATCTTAAACGCGGGAAATAATTAATGACAAAAGGGTTAACGTCCGTAATTCGAATGAATCAAGATGAGTTCAATATTTATCATATATTGGAGTCGATAAATATTTATAATAAAACTGCACTTTATTGTTTTTACATGGAGTAATTAATTGGAGGACAAATTAATTTAAATTAATTAATTTAAGTCTAAAGGTGTGCCAACCAATTAATTTTAATTGGGACCAAAAGGAAACTTGGAAATTAATTATGGATTTGTCCAAGCCCATATTAATTTTTAATATAATTCAAATTTGAATTTGAATTATAGTTGTAAGTGAAAGAGATAAAGGTGGAGATATGATTTTATTATTTGAGATCTAATTCATTCTCCTTAAAAGTCATATCCTAGCCCATCAAATAGAAATCAGCGCCCCCGATAGATTCACCCACATCGTTGCAAGATCCACCCAGAATCGCTGCGTTGGGAGACACTGACTCATCGTGTGATGTGCTTCTTGTCACCAAAAGAAGAGAAAGGCTACTACTTTGATTCCAGTAAGTAGATCGGGAATAGGATAGAAGTTTCTAGGGTTGGATTTGGTGGAGATTGAAGAAAGAGATTCGAATCGGCGTGAATTGCAGTTCAATAGCTAACGATTCATTTCGTTTCTCCACAAGGGAAGGACTTGCGTAGGAGAAGGTATAATTTATTATATTCCGCATTTATATTCTCTTATTTGTTTTAAAAATTAATTATTTGTATAATTTATTAAACCTATTGATCCTGCGGTTTCGTGAGCCTCTTATACAGGTTTCATCAGTTGGTATCAGAGCCGGTCACAAGATTTTAATTTATTATATGAATTGGATTTAATTCTTAATTATTTGCCTGTGATCATAATTGGATATTAGGGATGCTAGATTTAATTTTAGCATTATATTACGTAGTTTATATGATTTATTCCACTTTTATTTGTTTATTTCGTTCTTTGGTTCCCGGTTTGTGGCTTAAAATATGTAATCACACGGGGATTGACCGTGTTAGATTATGATTTATTTTATTTTTCCATGTATTGCATTTTATTATATAATTGAGTGGGAGACGAAGAACGAGGTGGAGAAACGAAGGCCCAAACCTGGCCACAACATCGTCGTGGGGCCCCCCGGTAGCACGCACGGTGCGGTGCTCGGACGTGGAGGGCGCGACACCAGGCGCCAGCGGGCACGACTGCGCGCGCGCGGGAGGAGAACAGCGCGGCCCCGACATTCCATCAGGGAATGGTGGTGGATCCTAATCTACGAGCGTGGGTAACATCACACAAAGAGACATGAGGCTTGTAGTTGATCTTGAAATAAGCCGCTTTCGCCTCCCATCCTTTCCAATTCAGATCAATGGTTCTCTCAATCATCTCGTTATAATTCGATTTCAATGGACATTTCAAAAACAATTTACAAAACAATTAGAACTATACAAAACAATTTACAATTATAATTTACAAAACAATTAGAACTTACAAAAAAATCGCGTCTACAAATAACAGTGCGTCCAACGTTGTGCGAAGGGAGGACGCTGTCACTCTGCTTCATTCTGGCCTGAAGAGTCATCATATACAAATATATAGTTTGCACAAACAAACTACTAATATTACTACTAATGCTTAAAATTCAATACTGATTCTTGTTTGTTCCATCAACTTACTTGGATACAAATATGAAGTGAACTATAGATGTCAATTGGTTTAACTGCTCAGTTTCAAACTAATTCTATCGAATTCTTGGTTTATTTAGTAAGAATCAAATTGAGTTGATCTTTTTTTATAAGGGTACTTTTAAATATAACCCCCAAAAATCTTTCTATAGTTCTATTAAATATGTATTATTATACCCGCCTCCTTAAATTATAATTAGGAATTCTAAATAAAACTATGATTGGAGAAAAAGTGACATACGCCTGTTTACTGTCAAAAAACTAAAATTTTAATACTTACTCTTGTCTCTTCAAAAAACATTCGTGTTTTCAAGATGATGCATCGAGCATTAAGTTGGTATGAACAACATATAAGAGAAATCAAATCAAGTTGGCCTAATTAAATCAAAAAGAAAACTGATGTCAAACATATAAGCAACTAATAATATTTTGTTAGCTTTAAAAGAAGTCTTCTTTTCCTCCTCAATCTTTGCTCTTCAACAACTCCAATCTCCAGCCTCTCCAATGTCTTTCAAAAAATTAATACATATTATAGGTTAACTAATGTGAGATTAGTCAAAGGGTTCTTAATGCAAAAAAGTTTATAAAAGTTTTAAGGAGATAATGACGTGAGATTGTAGATACTTCTACGATCAAAAAAGTAGATGAATATCTACTAACTTTAGCATCCCGACACCGATACTACAGATTGGATTGTACTCTTCGAGAAAGAGCAGCAATGCCACTATCTGTGATCGAGCAGGTCTCGGTCAACGCTTCCAATGTCGCATGGTAATCTTTTGGCAGCCGTCAAGATTCAGTAGTTCGAGTGTAGCAATTCACAGTAAAACGGGCAATTCAACTCCACACATAATGAGTCTTCTATTTTGAGGGACTATATAGTTTAAAAATAAATCTTTACATTCCAGCGTTTAAAGGGGCAATATCAAGTTATTATTTCCACGTAAATCCCATACTATATGTTTCTTAAATAGACTATGAGGACATAATAGTACATACATTTAATAATGGCTATAGAGTGAGATTTGGAAGCTGTGTTTAAAATTACCCTTTTTCTAATTGAAAATTTATTATTCTAATTTTAAATTTTCCATCTTGTGAATTTAAATTAAAATGTTAACCAAAATGTTAAATTTTGTATTTATTTTTTTATAATTACATATTTGTAAAATCAAATTTACACAACATACCAAATAAAATAAAATACAAATTTAACAAATAGTTATAAATCAAATGTTAATATGAATAAATTTAAATAGAAAAATAATGATATGATGATAAAATTGTGTTATAATTAATTTTATTCAACAATTAATTAATTGTGGAACATGAGTAATATAATTTTTGTATTGAAAATCAAATATATTAAATAAATATATTTTATTCTATATTTTTATTCGATTAATCGAGTCCGTTCACTTCATTTTCAAACTAGCCCAAATGAGTTCGGATTGTTTTTTATGCAACTTATTTGAGCTAAAAAATTCCCAATTATAAAATTATAACACTAATTATCTTCGATTTCAGATGTATTAAAATCAACATGTGGATTTAGAACTAAATTAACATGCCTAATTAATTCCAAATATCAAAGGCACACGGTGGCACGTGAAGAGGAATCTTTAACAAGCCATAAATAAGGGAGGTGCTATGTTATGCTATGCATTCAAATATTGACTTCAAAATAACATACTTTAAAATAATGAAGCAACTTCAACGCATGCAACTGCTCTTATTCAATTCCATTCAATCACAGATGTTCAGATCCAAACTCTCTAGATCACTACTCAAGTAAATGAATATCCAAATCATGTCATAACCCAAAAAAGAAACAAAAAAGTAAAGAAAAGAAAATAGTAGAAGAGAAGCTAGTTGAATTAACTATGAATGAGCAAGACTTCCACATAAACATGAGAGAAGTAATGGGGGTCCATCCACATTATTATGATGAGTGAGTAAGTCCCTAGCGAAGGTCGATGATGTCGGAGGAGGAGCAACGTTTCCTGCAACGAACAACGAATTTGGATTCGATACGTGGGAGAAATCATCGACTCCATAATTAGTCGTATTACTAGTCGTAGCGGGAGTGGTAGCAGCAGCAGCAACAACTCTCCTCTCTACTTCGAGCAAGTGAGCTAGGGAGGGTGCGTTGTTGCTGATGCTCACTGCATCGGTGCTTAGCCTCGAGCAGAGGCCAAACAACCATGTCCTCGTCTTGTAATTCTTCTTGTTCCTTGAAGCCTCAGGGAGTGCTCTTCCTCTTCTTGATCTTCTAGAGAGTTGTAGAATGCTTGAGATGCCAATGAGGCTCCCCAAAGTGATGCTCTTCTCGTGAAAGAACGAACCAGTTGACTGCCATTAGACCAGCACACGTACACATGTTCCATTTATAAATTTGTCTTCAAATTAATTACTCCATCTGTCCCAATATTTCTGGCTTAGTTTGACCAAAAAACACTCACAATTTTGGTCAAATCAAGCCAAAAATAGTGGGGGAGTATAAATTATGTTCACTAAGGCATAGTTCTAAGGAAGCAACCATTAACATGTTTATTGACAAGTCATGATTATCAACATGTATACAATTGAAGGTGATGAATAAAGCATGAAAGTGGTTAAATGATGGTGGGAGCACAAGCACATTCAAGCTTTAAAACAACATTCCTAATAAACATATAAGATATCATATATACCAAATCAACATTAATATCATCACAAGATGCTACTTTTTTGCAATATGATGAACAATGTAGGCATCTTTGGGGTTTTAAAATTAACAAAGTGTTGATTAGTCAAAGACAGAAAGAAGATATGATTATTAAGGGAGCATGTGAAATGTGAAAAAGAGAGTAAAGCAGTTGTTGTAAACACAAAGCCCGAGTACTTGCTCACTCTGACAACTTATAAAATAGTTGCCACTTTACAGAAAAATGTTCCTCCTAATGTAACTCTCAAGCACCCAAAAAGAAACACCCCAAGAAATAAAAAAACAAAAAAGTTCAAGTAAAAAATTGGTGGTATTGTTATCATATTATTGAAAAAAGAAAAAGAAGATTGACCAAGATTCCAAGATGCTTCCCTCAATCTCAGTTACCATTGTGTTAGTTTGTTACAGAAACTCCCATCTCCACAAGAAATGTGGACCAAGTTTGATTACATAATTAAAAGACATGCCCATTTCATTAATAAGATTAAAGATTATATTTTGGGTGATGGGTTATGAATAGTATAAGGAAACAAGAAGAAAAGAGTAAGTAACCTGAGTATCAAGATCAGAAGAAAAGTCATCGGAAGAAATGGGGGAGGCAGTGAGCAAAGTGTTGAAGGAGAGAGAAGCATTAAGATCACGATTCCTCATCAATGGCTGCAGCCCCAGTGGCCACCCTTCTTCCTGCTCCTGCTGCTGCTGCTGCACTTATACACACACTCATACACACTACACATACACAAACACACACACGCAGACGCACTGGTTGAAGAAAATGAGTACCTGTTGTTGAGCCATTGGTGGGGACTGGAGTTTAGAAGAGGGTGACTGACACGGTTACTGTAATTGTATGTGTGAAGTGATAAGAGAGAGAAGAAGAAGCTAAGGTATGAAGGAGGAAGTGGGAATTCATTTCAGACACAGCATATTTGATTTGGTATGGTTTGATTTGATTTTAAGGGCATGACAGCACCACCTAATTATCAAATTCTCAATCTCTTTTTTTTTCCCATCTACAAAATCAATGGTATGGTATCTTATAATGACAATACTATATATACGGACTTATTTTTTTTGTAAAGGGTATGTACAGTGCGATTCTTTTCTTATCATATGCACTTGATTTTAATATTTAGCTAATGTATATAGGCATGGGCCGTGCACTAATGATGTTTAAGGCTGTGTTTCAATAAATTAGTATTTATATCCATTTTAAATAACCATTTTAATCTTACTGAAACCTTACCAATTCAATGTCTGATTTTCAATTTTTTTTCTTTGCAATTGAAATTCTTCACGATTTTTGATGACCCAAATTAATTTCTCAAATAAGTGCTCGAATGGTAATCTATATCTATATATAAAAAGAGAGTTTTGACAGTTTTTTTTTTGGAAACGGTTATTTTTTGTTTTGATTTATTTCCCTAAAAACATGGTAAATTAAAAGACATGTTTTTTCCACTCAAAACCAACCGACACCAAACGATGTATATATATACAAACAATAGAGAATCAATAAAGAGGGAGAGGATAATCGACTGAAGACGGGGGCTGCAAAAAAATGGATGAGAGAGGAGGATCCTTTGTAGCGGTGCGGCAAATTTCTCATCGACTCGATCAAGGAACTGCACGTCATTCTACTGGTATATTCCCTATTTGTTTTGTACTGTATATTTTCTATTCTCTTTCGATTGATTTATCCTCTTCTCTCTCTCCATATCTCTATCTCACCCCCAATGTTCATATATTTGTACGCAATTGCATTGAGATTTGCAATTGTTGTGTGTGCGCGCGCATAGGATACATTCAAATTTTTACTATTCTTGCATCTTTTATGCTCTTCATCTAGAAATTAGAATAGGTATGTTCCTGCATTATTTAACAATCTAGGATTTTTGGGGCTGTGAAATTAGCTCCTACCACGGGCCGCGGCTAATACACACAACTATTAGTATATATGCTGCGACAATGCGGAAGAGCAAGTACTGCATCTGTCCCGGCGGGTTCGAGGTTGCGAGCCCTCGGATGGTGGAGGCGCTTTACACCAGGTGCGTCAGTGCGTGCCCGTTCTCATTAAGGACAACTATGTGGCGCCTTTCAGCGATGGTCTAAACTGGAAGGCATTCGCGGTTGTGCTTCCTGTGAAGGATATTCCAAATCTTAAGAAGATTATAGAAGGAATTTCAACGAGGCAGTAGATAAGAATGCAGCGGAGGGGGGTGTTGGTGAGGCGGCATTTCGAGGTGAATGTGCCTCCTAAAAGGTATGATGTATTTCACACGACACTTCATTCCATTTGGCTCAGAAGATTGAATATTAGGCTCAATGGTGTTGCAGATTTGTGACAAGTGATTTTGTAGGGAAGAGCAATATATTGTATGATCTTTTGTAAGGATGAATTAATGTGATATTTTTGATTTGGAGGCGTTTTATTGTTGTGTAATGGTTAAGAATTGGTTGGAAGACGTTTGACATTGGTTTGACATTGGGGTTTTAACCATTTTTTCTCAAATTTGTGAAGGTAGCGTGTTACCTTCATGGCGGACGATTACAGTTTATCGTAAATGGTTGGTGCATTTATTTGATGGGTAATGTGCAGAAAGTCTGAATTCTTCTTCATTTGTTCGTGTGATTTTGGATTTCTATTCTTTTTTACGTTTTTTATTATTCTTCTTTTTGTTATTGCCACTTTTATTTTCTGCTTACAAAATAAATGATTGGAAGAATTTTATCGTTGTTATGTTGCTTGCAGATATGCTAATTTTCCGACTAATTAGGTGATTGTTGAGGATTTTATTTAATTTTGGTTACTTTTGTTTTGACCTTTTGAAATTTGTTTATTTTAACTGTTTGTCTTAAATATTTTGGAACAAAATTTTCAAAATAGTTATCTTTTTCAAGAAACAATGTACATATATATACCAAGAAATTCTATAGTTATGTAGATCTATGAAGAATGCACTGTAGATATGAAAAAAAAAATCTTGGTGGTAAAGTGATTTGTGCTTTGTAGATCAGGTAGCTTGAATGGGGAAGAAAGAAATCGATTTTTTTCATATTTTATTTGTGTAAATATTAAGGATCTTTAGGATGATGAAAAGATTTAAGGAATAAGAAAGAATGTAGTTATCTGGAAATAATATATGAAACTTTAGGAAATGGAGACGGACACATAGAGAGTCGAGACCGTCGTTCGTCGTTGTGGTTTCAACTGAATATTGTTATCTAGAAGCGTAATTTTTTCATTAAATATATATATAGTTATTTATAATTATTTGAATGTTCTGTCGAAATGAATATTGTTATCTAGAAGTGTAATTTTTTCATTAAATATATATATATAGTTATTTATAATTATTTGAATGTTCTGTTCTTTCGACGTATATTCAGGTCTTGGAATATTTTGTAGCTCATTTTTTTCGAATTATGAACCGACTTATAAAAATATATAACCAAGACTCATCTCTACCTATAGAAACATTCCACTATACTATATTTGATTAGAAAAAAAAATTGATTATGATGACCGATTCAAATAATTAAAAGTTATAATGTTCATCGAATAAAGATACTCCCAAAATATACAACAGACAATAAATAAAAGAGATTGGTATTAAGTTAAATAACAAAATATAATTTAAGCGCCTTCAACCCCATCCACAAACTAAAAAAAAAACGTCCACAAACTCCGCCAAATGATTTTCAATGGCAATTGTGATTCTTCAATTTATTATTTTATTTAAATTACAATTTAACATCATGAAAGCCCTAGATTACTCTGGATTACAATCTGGTGATGAATCTTCTCCAACTAGATACTCCCTCCGTCACATTCAAGATGACTCATTTTGCCATTTTCGTTCGTCCTAACAAGATGACTCATTTTCTTTTATAGCAATTTTTTTAGGAGAGATATGTATTGGGTAAGTAAAAATGAGACTTTATTAATCTGCGTGTCTGAAAGAAATGAGTCATCTTGAGTGGGGCGGAAGGAGTACTGTTTAATAGAGATAAATAATATTGGAAGAATATGAATTCATTATTTTATATGAGTAAAATTGGTATTAGTGGAATTCCAGATTTTAGAAAGTATATGACATTTTTCATTAAATTAAAAACAAAAAACTCTAGATATAATCAGTCAACTTCTGTTGTGTATATCAAATCCACTGGCTCTGCTTTTGAAGCTTCCAATTTGGCCATGTTAACATTTTGATTGGGATAATTGAAAATGGCTTCATAATCTACATATTGTTTGATGATGTGATACAACATGCAATTATCACTTTTGCCCTCAATATTTTAATACCATCTAAAAAGGTTGAGAAGAACTGTTGTTAAGGAATATTGAAACACATGAGCCGCATAGCTACTAGGGATGACAATGGGCCGGGCTGAGCCGAGTTTTCCTATGTCCAGGCCCGCTCGAGGTTTATATGTATTGGTTTAGGCCCAATCCATGGTCTGGTCGGGCCTACGTGAATCGGGTGGACTTGGGCCGGACCACTAATTTTTTTAATTTTTTTTTCTATATTATTTTTATTTTTAGTACATTAAAGAATATATTTTTTTTTCTAATTGTACTTTATATATTTTAATAACTATTTATAGTTTTAAATACAAATAAATACTAAATCCAAACTTATTTAATTATATATCTTATTTAATATGTATATTAATTATAATAATAATATTTATACTATTTTATATTTATAATTTATGTATTAAATCTAATAATACCGGGTCGGGCTTGGACGGGTCTGGATATGTCGGGCCTAAAAATTGGCTCAAGCCCGCCCATCGGGCTTAAGATTTTGGCTCAAACCCAACCCATGACATCATTGGATCGGGCATGGACGACCCATTTTCGTCGGACTTGGGCGGATTGGGTTGGACCAGGCGAAATTGTATCCCTCCCTAATAGCTACTGCCTTATACACACATAGGGGAATAAAAACTCAATCTGGAATGAATAATCTTCAAATCAAGAGAATTAATATTTTCTTGAAGTAAGAATCATTTTTTTGGAGGAACATTGGCACATGAGAATGTACGTAGCCTCCACATCAAATTTTCTAGAGAGAGAAAAGGTTGAGAATGACACTTTACCCTCACATATTCCCACAAATCAAAATCTCACAAAAATTTTCACTGAGACAACTTTTTAATTTTTGTAAATTTTTTAAATGACTTATGTCACAAAGAAATATTTGAAACTTAATGTTATTATTGATGACATTACATTAGCAATAATAACTCTTATTAATAATTTAAGATGATAATCAAACATGAAATAGCATATATCATACTTTGAAGTTCAAGTGTTGGAATAGCAAAATAGCAAATATAATAAAAATGTTTAATAAACAACATTTATATTGTAGTATTTCGATGTATGCATAATTTAATAACTAATATAAATAACCATTCTTTAATTTGTTATATATCATGTAATGTTGTGTTCTTTTCAAAAACCACTTATATCATATTTTACAATAATATAAATAATGATTAATTTAACATACAAATAATAATTAATTTAATATATAAATAATATTTAAAATGGTAACCGTGCATCACACGGGCAAAATGTTCTAGTTATTTATAAAATTTAGTAATTAATTCATATATGTTTTTTAATTACAAAATAAGTAATAGCACGCGACCTAATTTCCGGAGTTCCCTAAAAATAGAGCACCCAAAGTACAAAATACAAAAAATGATAATTCGCACTGGCAGAGGTGTTCACGGTTACGGTTCGGAACTGAACCGTAACCGAACTGTTGGTTCACGGTTCCGAGAATTTGGAACTGAAACTAAACCGTCGTTGTGGCGGTTCACGGTTCGGAACCGAACCGTGTAGGACGGTTCCGGTTCCAAACCGCCGGTTACGGTTTAGAACTGTCCAAAAAATTAATACTAATATATTAATATTTTATTTATTTTAATTACATACTTATGCGTATCATCATTTAATTTCATATCACATAATTAACTTTGTAATGTAATAATAGAATAACTATGTAAAAATTTATTTTAATTTAATATTAATTATATATAATACACATATAATGATATATTAATAAATATGTAATAATAAAAAAATTAAGAAAATATTTTTATGTGTTATTATCGCATGAATACGATAATTGAATAATACATCAAACACAAATACATTGATAAAATGAAATAAAATAATTAATCTATATAATTATAACAATTTAATATGAACACTAATAAATATGTATATAATATTAGGGTTTAGGTAGGTTATCATCTAATTAAATTTTATTTTATTTAATTATTAATGTATTTGTAAGTTTAATATATTAATTATAAAAAATAATTATAAGAAATAACTATTTGTAATATATTAAATAAATTGAATTGGATAAAAAAAAAAGAGATACGGTTCCAAATAGACGGTTACGGTTCTGAACCGCCGGTTCACGGTTTTGAATTTTTGTAACCGTGACCGAACCATCCTCTACTCGGGTATGATTACGGTTCTCGAAACTGCCGGTTACAGTCCGGTTCCGGCGGTTCCTTTGAACACCTCTAGGAACGATAAATAGGCGATGCTCCTATTAAAATTATTGTTATATTGAAATAAATAAAACTATAAATACTACTCCCTCCGTCCCGCTAAAAGAGGCCACAAAGGAGTCGGCACGGAGAATAAGAAACTAAAGTGTTGTGTGTGAATAAAGTATGAGTGATGTATTTTAAAGGTAAAAACTTTTCCTTTTTAGAAAAGGGCCACTTTTAATGGGACGGCCCAAAAAGAAAACATGACCACTTTTATCGGGACGGAGGTAGTAGTAATTTTATTTTATATATTTAAAAGATATTAAATTATTATTCATAAACTTATAAAAATGATGATAAGAAATAATATTTTTTATACAAGTTTTTTATATAATTTTTTAAAATATTATTTTGTCGTACATATTTATATTTATTTCATGATATGTATAAAATTGTGAAATTTGATTTGACTTTTATATATTAATTTATTTAAATATTTATATTCAGATATTTTGAAATATAATACTATTGGGTTGTCCGATTTTTTTGAAACGGTTGAACTGGTTGAACCAATGATTCAATTACCCATTTACAAGATCGGTTCGATGACCGGTCCGATTTTTAAAACATTGGATTGGGATATATTAATAAAACAAAAATTAGAATGACTTGTTATTGATGTGACATTATATTACATTGCCACATCATCTGTTGATAAATTATATTATGTCCACCACAGACGGTGAAACGATTCTAAACCCAATTATACGATTTTTGAGTAATCTGACAAATGTTAACCCCTTATATTTTTGGCAGTTGTTGGGTCTCGGGAGAGCAGATGTAGTGTATGGGGGAATACACTACAATCCAACTTTTTCGCGTTTGGCTGTGAACAACAGGTTGAGATGCAGCTCGCTGTTTATACCACAACAGCTCACTGGGTGTAGTTGTCAATCTCCTCTAATGTAGAGAGAGATCCAGCTGCTCAAGTAAGTTCTCAACACAGAGCGTGAATAATCTGTAACTGAGCAGATAGACTGGCAGCTAGCTGGAGCATACCAGACGATCTGTCCAACTGCAGATCGTGTGCAGAAGCTGTGAATATATTGTTGGCTGCTCTTACATTTAGAAAATATATTTTGTTTATACCGAATGTTCTTTAAGAGATTGATTCAAGATGGACAGCTCGCTTAATTAGATAAGCTCGCTGGTGAGTGATAAACAAAGAATCAAAGCAATGCACTGCAAAATATAAAAGAGCACACAATATTTAACGTGGTTCAGAAAATCTCATACGTCCACGATCGATCAAAGCTAGATCGATGAATCCTTTAACCTTGGATCCCTCGCTTATTTATCCTCGTTGAGTACGAGCCAAAACTCGCTATTTATTCTCATTGAGTACGAGATTACAACTCTCTTATTTAAACTCGTCGAGTACAAGATCTGGGTTCGGTTTTATAATCGTTCTTCCTCTAAGGTTTTGGCTATGGAGGAAACTAGAACTATGGGCTTTGAAGGCTCAAATCTAAGATAAGTTCTAGCGGGTTTATCTTCAGAATTATGGTGAATAAATCTTTATCTAGTGTTGAATAAATCAATGAAAACTGGAGATAATCTTGTGGCGTTTGAAGCTTTTTTTGGCTGTATCATGAACACACGAACCAACAATATTTCTGAAGAAAGCTTGAAGTATATATAGTCATATTTGAATTATAGCAGTTGGAAATCTTTGCAGCTTTTGCAGTAAGTATTAAATGCTCTTTTGACCATTGGCTGCTGACTGTACTTCTAGCCGTTGGCGTTAGTCCTACGTGGATGTTGACGTGGCATAGGACAGGTAGCTTATCAATTTAGGTAGATTATAGCTTCCTCCAACTGGGATGAGCAACTCGTTTGGACTCCATAAGAACAGGTGGATTAAAAACAACCTGTAGTTGAGCAAGTTGTATCCTGTAAACATTGAGCGAACTCCCCATAAACAACATATCGATCTGCTATCGATCTGTTGAACTATCTGGTACGCACGGATCGTTTTTCTTAAGTTTCTTCTTGCATAACTAGTTGTCCATCTCACTATGCAGCTTGTTTGTGCATTTGCTGAACGATATGTTGACTCAGATCGTTTATAACAATCTGTTCCTTGTATATCTTCTTCTGCAGCTTGATGTCAACTTGTTTGATACAAGGTTGATTTTATCTTGTTTCTTGATCTTCATAACGACCTGTCCATCGATCTAACGATATGTCCTCGTTATAACGACATGTCCTTGTTATAACGATCTGTACTTGTTATAACGATCTGTACTTGTTATAACGATTTGTCCTTGGTAATAATGTTGACCTCCTGTTCGATAAAATAGATGCAATAAAAACTAAGTTTAGATAGATTAGATTAGTCCTATAAACAGATCGTTACATCAATCTGTTCTCACATTTTGACTTAACCTGCTATATGACAAGGTTGATCTTTATAGCACAGATCGTTTATTTAATCTGGCCTTACAGGTTGATCTTCCTTCTAATAGATAGATAAGATAAGATCAAGCTCTACGATACAGGTCGTTAACTCAACCTGATCTTACAAGTTAGCTGATCTACTATTGAGAGCGCAGATGGTTCCTATGGACACAATCTGTCTTTCATCGATCTGTCCTTACATTTAACCATTTGTTAAGTCTATTTAATTTAGACACAAATAAAGCATAAACACCTAAGCATTAATATATACTAAAGCATCAATATTAAGGTTTCGCATTATGGTTTAGCATTGGTTTCGCATCATCAAAACATATAGATAATGATTTCCACAATCATCAAAAAGGTTCTCAACAACAGTTAAGTGTACATATGGGTGTTTAGTTTGATGGATGTGATTTATTATATTGATAAGATAATCACTTTTAAATCTCTTTCTTTCTATCCAAAATTCATCATTTTTTTACATATCTCCGCCCCTTCTTAAGCCCTTTTAATCAGATAAATGAGTGTATATGATTATTTCATTCACTATACCAAATACAACCTAATGTACTATTTTAAATATAATTACCAAATCCAAACATATAACTTCTCAAATTAATGAAATTCGTCCAAATCGGATATCATTGCAAGAACTCCACTTTTACTTTTCTCCAAAAAGGAAAGAAGGGGGAAAATGAAAAGGAGCTAATTAGTCTTGTCAATTAACTTAAGATGCCACATATTTTTCAAATGCAAATGATTGAAGTTACTAAATATCCAAAGAATAGGCAAAGATGCAAGATGTGGGATATGGGTTGGATTGTACTCACTTATCAAAAATTTTAACTCATTCAAGACTTCATTTTCTCACTACAATCCGTTTGGGCAAAACATTGGCCAATCATTCATCAAAGTTTAACTTATGCAATGCAAAAGTCTATTTTCCCACTACAATCCGTTTGGGTAAAATATTGGTCAACACACACCTGGATTAACTCATTTTAGGGTCCACATTCTATCTCCACATACTGATATATGAAATAAAATATAAATACACCTTTATTTTAATTGGAGGTGAAATTGAAAAATCCAATCAAAATTGAAAAACTAAATAGATCGAATTATTTAAAAATTAGAAACAATCCCATCAAACTAATTCAAGCTGAAATTTAAATTTTATTTCAATTCGATCTTCGCTTATCAAAAATTCTAATCATATATTTTCAATGATAAATTTATTATAATTTGCACTCGAAATTAATGTTCAAAATATTTTTAAAAATTATTGTTTGATCTTATATATGATAATTTACAACAATAAACAAACATTGAAAAAATTGATTTATTCAACACTTTTAATTTTGAGAACATTAATTTATTCAACACTTCCAAATTTTATGTTTACTCATTCATATTTTATGTGGTATGTGTAATTCCTTTTGACCATATGTTTTAGTTTTATACTAATTTTTTAAAATTTGGAATCTTAATTATTCTATAAATGAGATTTTGTAACAAATACTAATTAAGTTTAAGTGCTCAATAGATTTATTACTTCACGAGTTATAATATAATAATTAACATATAATAAAATTTGGTTGGTTCAGTTGAAAACCGAACCGTTATACTAAAAATATTTCGAATTGCAAAAAATTAAATCCATGAAAATTAAAACAAAATCAAATTTAAATATTTTAAAACCGATCTAAAGATCAATCGTTTAGTTTGCTTTTTTGATTTGATTTGATTTTTGTTCACTCGTAGTTTCAATGAGAATGGCATATTTATACTTTTTTAACTGAGTTAATTTTTAGGGAAAATTATACTTTATGGCTCAAACTTTGGGAGTGTGTTCAATTTATGGCATGGACTTTACATAATGTTTAAATTGACCTCTACTTTTTGGAAATTTTTAGTTTGCGGCCTAAATTTTATATAATGCCTAAATTTACTTGGACTTTAAGTTGTGTTATATAAATTATAGGATATGACCAAATATTCATTAATGAATGTATAAAGTAGGGGTTAGCACAGATCGATTAACCATTTATTTGCGACACAAAAAACTCGACTATTCAATTTTTTATCGGTCATGTTAACTATTAAAAAATTAAAAATAGAAACCACAAATCGCATTAGTGGTTAATTAAAAAAATCACAAACCACTATTTTTTGTAACACCTTATCCACCCATTAGGCAAATATAACTAGTGATTAAGCAAACACATACAATTTATTAAGCAAATAAATTTAGTGATGAAGTAAACAAATTTATTTCGTTAAGCAAACAGGTTTTTCTTTTGTAGCAAATAAATTTAATTTTCAATTATAAAATTAAATAAAACTATTTAATTTGTGTAGTAGATAAATTTATTTTATTAAAAAAGTAGGCTAAATTTAAATCATATATATTATTGCATATGATGTACTATCAATTATAATTAGTATTTTAAGCAAACTAGTAAGTGTGTCTGGTGCAATGCACTAGTAATAAAATAATTATAACTTATTTGATTTATATAAAATAATTATTTTTAATTTTTTTTTATCATGTTCAATGTAATTATAGTTATTTATTTTAGTTTTTTGTTCTTGTATTTTATGTGCATTCGAAATTTTGAAATATTTTTACCTTTACATTATTTAATGAAATTAATAAATTTAATAATTTTTTTGTACATTAAATATTTTTAATCATATGAAATATTGAAAAAAGAATATTTTAATTTTAATTATTTAATGTTATATTTTTAATTATAAAAATTCAAAAATTTCAAAATTTTTTAATATTTTATTTACAAAATCACCATTGAAAATCAAAGAAAATTATTTATTGATAACATGTACAAAATAAAATTAAAAAAAATATATAACTATAAATAAAATTTGGGACAAAAAATGAACACTTAAATGTAAAGGTCATTTTAAACATTTTGTAAAATTGAGGCCACAATCTGAACACATTATCAAAGTTTTGGCCATAGAGTATAATTTACCCTAATTTTTATTATTTTTGAATTGTACTATTATGACAATCCAAAGAAAGTATATAAACATGTTTAGTAGGATTAAAGAAGTACTGGATTTAAAAATTATAAAATGTGAACTCCCTTGAAAATTTTAAGCGGCGTCGTCTAATTTTCTCATAGCAAATGCAAAATTTTCTTTTATTGTAGTTATACAAACAATTAAATGAAGATCAAGAAAGGATGTGATTCGAATTTGACATCAAACTACTCATTATGTCACTATCAAAAAAATACTCACAATTAATCAAAGTACCCCAACTACTTTTATCAACTATAGTTTATGATTTAAGGATATTATAACAAGCTTACTGAGTGATAATTAATCCTTACTAACCATAGAAAATTAACAAAAAGAAAAACTTAAATAGATAAAGCTTCATGCCAAATAAAAAGATGTGAAGATGATAAATGACTAAAAGGCTATCGAAGATAAGTATCCCTTTCCCATTGCCCAATGGTTTGGGTCTGACTCAAGAGTTGGAATAAAAGATTCCCTTCACCAAAATCAAACTAACTAATCCACCACTTTCCTCTCAATGTATAAACAAATTTCTGTAGCGATGTTACAGTGTTAGACATATAAACTTGTTCGATAAAGACAATGCAAAATTATTTTTATTGAGTAGATAATATATAGTATTAGTATAGGTCTCTAGCCTCAAGGATTCTTCTATCAGTATATATATGGACATATATTATTAGGCTAAATTTAATTGACAACTCGGCTAAACTGTGCTATTGTGCTCTTTTGTACTGTTCGTCTAATTATAGAAACACTTCCAAACTCACATGCAAATTCTCTACACACTCGACAGTAAAATAATAGTGGAAGGGCTAGTTTTGCTAGTTTTTAACGCTTCATCTAATTCAAATCCTATATGCTTCAACAATTGCATGTGAAATATTTATTGAGCAGAGCATCCACATGTGCATTACATGGGAAGAGGAAGAACTATCATTAAGTACCTGCACAAAGATTATTAAAGAAGACTTGAAATAGACATCATGACTTTGCATCAAATAAATCGTGTTCTTCAAAAATTAAGAAGTAAATAACACTCGGTTGTCATTTTCATCTTTCTTCATACTAAAATTTAGTGATACATCAAATACAATTGCATAATCTATATAAATGGTTTAGCCCTAGATCGTCAGTATTGATAAAATCTCAGCTGTCACTGAGCCATGGGTACGTTTTAGTTAGTTAAGTTTCTGAAGCTAGACAAACTAAATCTATATAAATGGTTTAGATCTTCAGGAGAGACAACGATGTATAGTTGCATAGGAGAGAGTTTATGACCTTTAAAAGTGTAAAGTGGGCATGGCTTTGTAGTATACCACTATGTCGTGTGTGTAAGCTCAAATGCATCTTCACCCCTATGCATGCCTGTTACCACGTCCGTACTCACCGATTCCTAGCAAATCCTGCAATCATGTACAAATGATAATTATGAGTTTGACAAAATTGTGATTGGCGATAACCCACCAAAGAATTGAGTTCAAAAGAATTTTTTTTGGAAGAAGAGATTGCCCATATGGCAAAGTTGAACTATCATTGAAATTGGAATGCAGTTTGTATGACTATAACCTGTTGATGGAACATGGGCAAACAATTCGTCACTAAAAGCCTTGTTTACTAATTTATTCGCAGTGAATTAATAAGTGTTTGGCATCTGAATTATTCATGTAAGTCACAGGGTAATGTTCAGATGAAGTACAGCATCAAGATTACCACTTTATGCAGAAAGAGAAATAAAATTAATTTATGTTGTACGTAATTAAGTAATATGCACTTGCAGAGTTGAAAACTGAGATTTCGCACAGAACATGAAAAGTAGATGGACTTTATAGGTCTGAAGACGCAGCTTTCTGTAGAATAACAAACCTGACATGCCCTATTTTTAGCTCTTGTTTCTGCTGTGCTAGGAATATCATGATTTGGTTTCATGAACTTCTTCTCACGTCGTTCACAAGAACCCCATCCGTCTGAAAACCTTCCACCTCTGGCAACAAAAACAAGATACTAATAATGAAAAGTACATGAATATTAACAGTAGTAAATGTACAACCAGCAGTCGAAAGAACATACTGCATGTAAGCACGAACAGTAAACTCAGCACGCTGAACATTCCGGTTGTCATCAAACTCAATGGTCTTGTCTTTAATTTCAAAAGAAAGATTGAAGTAAAAAGATATCTTCCTCCAGCCTGTAATTCAGATATACATTAGTATTACCCCTACTGTGCTAGCTTTATCAAGTATAACAATCTTGCTTTGTACCTGTCTTTTTTATATAAGTATTTCCAGATATCACGGTGTAGTCACCTTTCTCCAGTATCTGTACAGGACGAAAAACCAAGAAATAGTACCTTCTATTTCCATAACATAGCCAAATCTCTTCAATAGCATGTGAAATGAGGTGGCTAAATTCTTTTGAGCTTCTCATGTGTACACCTAATTACAAGTTACTCACATAACCACTGATTCCCAAGTTCTAGAATAATAGTGATCAGGATACTAAAAAGAATAGCTTCTTACATTGGTTGTTTTTAGTTAATCATACTAGGAGATGGTTTTATGTTATTGTGTATATTAATTCCCCTCACATAAATCAGCAAAATATATACTTTTCTAGTAGTTGTCTTAAAAGCCCAAGTGATGAGTAAAAGCAGAGCTCTCAAACATTGGAGGAAAAAAATTCAAACAGTGATTAGTGACACAACTTTATTTTGATGATACTGAATCATGCAGGAGATTTCTGTTTACAACAATTCCGTAATTTTGCGGAATAAAGTGAAGAGGGGTCCGAGCAAGATGAATATGACAAAAGTAAGAAACTACAAGTTATGGCAGTTATTTGCTTTGCTTTTCCTTTCTGCGACTGCGATTTACTACACTTCATTAACGAAAACTAACATCATATTCATCCATCTATTCTACCGATGATGCAATCAACCACCAGAACTTGGATCGACATAATAAAACGTCACTCGAAATTCTTTACTGGATCATCGATCAGTTAAATACACATATACTTAAAACAGAACGTTTAGAATTTTGAAATAGGTGGAATATCACAGATCACTCACCGCCATAGCTGCATTCTGGTACTCCTTGAAGAGTGAAACAGTAGGAAACGAACCGGCCAAACTATGCCTGGTCTCCGCCTTCTCACAGGTCACAGACGACGCATTCGGACTGCAAAAATCCGTCACCGCCAGATTTCTCACCTCCGGCGAGTCAGCAGTATACGCCGGAGGTGTGATCGGCGAGCGTTGCACGTGCTTCACCACCATCAGCTGCTGAGGACTGGAACGCGGCGTGCTAGTTGTCGTTCTCGGATTTTTGTGTGGGCGGTGATTCTGCACCACCTCGCCGTTGGGGTTAGGGTTAGGGTTTTGAAGGTGGCGTTTACGATTATCGAATTGCGGGGAGTTGAGAGGGAAAGGAATGGGGGTAAGAGGTTTGGGGCGAGATCCGGTGGAGGAGGTGGTGACGGAGGAAAGCGAGGCGGCGGCGGCAGAGTCTATGACGGCCCATAAAGCGGCGTCGTCTAGGTCCTTATCATCGAAGGAGTAGGCGGTGATAGAGGCCATGAAGGTGTCAAATGAGGAATTTGACTGTTTCTGCTATGGATCTGAGCTCACTCACCCTCGGGTGGTGAAGAAGGGAACGCGGGATTAGAGGGTTTGAAATTTGAAATTACGGAACGACGTCGCTTCCAATCTTTGGGCCTTCATGCTTTGGACAGTTGGCCCAAATATGCAAGATTCCTGGCCCATTACATTAATTTATAACTCCCCCCCACCCACCAAAGCAGTCACGTTTTTTTTACACGCAAATCAATATCTTACGTTTTTTCTCTTTATTTTATTAAATTTACTTTATTACCCTTTGATTTTTAGTTATAAATTTTTCAAAAAAGAAAAAGTAAACTACTTTCGTGAGACTTCCTAATCGGGAAAGAAAGACTAAATTAGTGAGATTGAGGGAGTATAATTTTAAACATGGCCTCAAATCTATAATAATAGCTTTCTATTTGTAATAATAATAAATAATTATTTTATTTCGCTAATAATAATTCATTTGAATTAAAAGGTTTTTATATTCTTGATCAAAGTATGTCTTCTATTACTATATAGAATAATTGCAATGCAATTTATGGTTAAAAATATTTTTTTGTTGGGAAATATTTATAAGTGTTCTGATTCAAATTCCAAAATCTCCCTTGAAATATGTAATAAGTTCAAAACTGAAATCTTAGTTTTGTCTAAGAACTTAAATGTTAGGGAGTTCTATGTTTCAGATACACTGAAGGACGGACACCACTGAAGATTCAAGACTATACCAAACCTGAGGGACTACTCTACTGAAGTTTGTCCTGAAGTTTTGAAGTTGAAGTTAGAAGCTGAAGTCACATTGCCACTGAAGTTTAAATCTGAAGTACTGCACTGAAGTCCAATTCTGAAGTTTCCACTGAGTAACAGTCTATTTTATAAGGCTTACCACTTTCGGCAAAAATCTCAGTAGGTGAAACACAATCTTGTTACAGACACCAAAAATGGCAAAAAGGACGAAAACTCCAACGAGAAGAATTCAAATGAAGCTCTATTTCACAACGGATACATCCTATGAGAGACATATAAATACCCCGCTGCTTCAAACGCTTCAAGAGACCGGTTACCCAATCTTACAATCCGCTATTGCTATCATCGCTCTCAAGCTTTCAAGCTCTCATTCTAGAACACTCAAGCTTTCAGATTTCATTCACTAGTGTTCTTAGCAACTTCATTGTAACCGAAGAATATTCTTAGCATTAGATTAAGTTCGAAGCTAGAAGTGATCAAATATATTGTCTATCTAACCCTTTGTGGTTAATCACTGTAAGATTATTATTACTCCATCAACTTGGAAACCCTCGACTAACATCGAGACTTGTGGACGTAGGAGTTTTTATCTCCGAACCACGCAAACCAAATCATGTCTCTCTCTCTTACATTCAATATTTATCTTTCAGTAATTATCATATTTGAATACTGATTAATTGAAAAGAGAAAGATTGCATAAAATTTTCTGAACAAACGAGTAAACGTTTGATCTCTTTAAGACAAGTGTGAAATGTAATTAACCTTCTTATAAATACCTTTTACCTTCCCAAAAAAGAAATATACATATCGAGCAATATTTATTTTTTAATAAATATCACATCTCCAAATGAAAGCTCATAAAACTGACATAATATTAATATTAATGGCTAAGTTGCCGATCAAATGCATAATATATCTATACCTATAAATATTCAAACAATAAAGATGGAAATCTAATATTTTGATATTAGTAATTATTTACAAACTATTACTGATATTATTCAATATTTTGTAAAAAAATGATAAATAAATTATATTTTTCAAATTTCATGCATGTGACAAATATATATTTACATTTATATTGTTCGTCTTATTCTCTAAATTCTTACTTTGATATTAAAAAATTAAAATATATTAAAATGTATCAACCTTTTTATTCGTACACAACTATACAAGTGGTGGTGTATATTTTCAATTATTAAATACTCCACGCATTTTTCGTTTTGGGACGTCCCGATAGATTAAACGCATTTTTATTTTTAGTAACTTTTATAATATAAAAGTGATGTGGGCTATAATTATCAAAAATAAATATAAAGCAAATATTGATTTCCGATTCAAAAACAAATACTTCTAATCTAGCGGGACGGAGGAAGTAGTATAAATTGCATTATAGCACATGTTATGGTTGAAACAGCGGTAACTTTAATTACTTTTCACAATTCATGTGTTCTTTTATGTAATAGTGTGGTTATTGTTAATTTATTATTTTGTTAATATATTTTCATTAATATATTAAGAAGTTATAATAGGTGATGCAATCATCAAATCAAATGAAGATCTTAATTTCAAATATTCCAAATGTTGTGATTGTTGTAAAATATTTGTCACAATATTGAGATTGGTTTTCAAATAAAATGAATATACATGAACACAACACATTGCATCATATACAACATAAATATTGTTCTCCAAATAAACTCTTTTTGTTGATAGTTATTTTCATATTTAACATGTTACTTTTTTTTTATTGTAGTTATCTTCAATATAATTTTATAAATACTAAATATCATTAAAAAAAATTGGCTATCGAATTAGTAATTTATTTCTATTAAAAGTACATAGAATGAAATGATTTTGTGCCTTAGTAACTTTATAAAAAAGAAAAATAGAATGTAAGATGTAGATTTATAAAGACAAATTTTAAAGGATTATAAAGGTTTTAAAACAAAATTATTTTCACCATATTATTTTATCACAAAAAAGATTATATATATACTTTATAATTACTAATATATGATTAACAATATCTTAAATAATTAACAAAGGAAATATAAATTTTGAGTCAATAAATATGAAAATAATATTTAAATTTTAAATTTATAATAACTAAATTTAGATTAATGGATTTTTCTATTGATTACTCTATATTTTTAGAGCACTGTGTTTTCTTAAAAATGAAAATTTTATGTTACTCTTTTTGATTTATTTATTTCATAGTACAAGTGCGTTATTTTGAATTTGAATTTGAAATCTTAATTTTTTAATATTCTAACACTAATATCGTATTAATATATATACATATGGAATGATTATAATATAATTGATTATTTATGTTAATTTAAATTATGTATAAATTATGAATTCAAAAAATTTGTAGATAATTCATGACATGGTTAAGTGTATTAGTCCAATTTAAATAAATTTAAACCATTAATTTAACAAAAAAAATATGCCAAGTATAATTTTAATTAACAAATATGAAACTACTTATATTTAATTTATTCATTATATATATTGTTTCATATAAGGTAAATAATTTAATTAATTTTCAAATATGTAAAATAAAATACTACTTATCATATTACGCAACGTAACGCGCGCGGATAAATCTAATTGTGTATAAAACAAAAGGAACCATACTTTTAAAAAAACAAATGAACATATAAAGTTTAAGAATATTATAAATTGACTAACAAAAAAAATTTATACTAGAACTCTTACTTTTGCATGAAGTCTTCTACTTGTGAGTGTTGGCTATCAATGTGATTTTTTTTTGTTGCACAAAGCTTGATACTTATATCACACCTATTATGTCACGAAATTGTTACCGATTATATTCTATATAATTTAAAGTATAATTTATATTAAAATAAAAATTATTAAAAATTATCTATGTATGCGGTGGACCAGCAAAATTGTAATATTGCATTCATTGAAGCTTGAACATCAGTTGGCATACTATTCATCATTTCATCAGCAAATTCATCCCACAATGCATCTGAACAAATAATAGTTTTGATTATGAACTTAGAATGACAGTTAATATAATAATAAATGAAATTATTAAAATGAAAAATTATTTTACTCCTCATCGTCAAGAACTACATCCATGAGCTTTTGTCACGACCCACCTCTACTAAGTGTAGTAAAGACGGTTAAAATCGTGACTCAAGAATGAAATATGAAAACGGAAAAAGAAATGGTCATTGACACTAAGGTGAAAACATGATAAGTGTTTCGATAAATAAGGATTCATACACGAAATTCGGTACTAAGTAACCGATACCAAAATACATAAGTCATTGATCATAACATCTAGAAATACTGAATACTGAAATGAGTGTTTGCAGCGAAAATTGGATCAATTTCTAAGTTTACATGTATGAGGACATGTAAAACCCCCAAGAGTTACTACTAATTGAGTTCGAAAAAAAAAACCATCGTTGAGCACTCCCCTTTGACATCACAGCTCAACCTGCACATTTATAAATACATGCAGGGTTGAGTACAAAAATACTCAGTAGACACATGCCGAAATCACATTCGTACTAATATAATTGTCATGCCATTGTAAGTGAAACATATGGATTTTTGTCTCTAAAGAACCTATGTTCACTAAATTCTTTTGTGATTCTTAAAATTCGACTGCGCAGTCTAAGTTCTGAAGTAATCAATCGTATCTGTATTTCTATGTGTCGGGAAGGTGGCCACCTCCCACGGACACCTGACCGGCCAACCCGCTTAGATGACTCACGGTCGTTGTGTACACTAGTTCAAGAAAAATAGCAATCCTCAAAGACCCGAATTCGATTATAATAGTTCAAGCAGATATGTATCATACAAAATATAAATATTTTTGGCAAGACAATACTTCACATAATTTCAGTTCAAAATCTTTTTGAAACGAAATAATAACTGATACAACACACATAATTTTAGTTGTATAAGAAAGCCTACCTGAACTGCTTCCAGGCTTAATACGATCTGAATCTTTACCGTCTAGTGCTTTCCCTTTGCTAAACCTTAATCGTAATTACGAAGAAGATACTCATCGTGAGTATATAATTTATTTCATCTAAATAAAATGAAATATTATTCTATTATTTAATTAATTATTTTAATTTCTTACTCGACTAATATTCGAGTACTTAGAAATTTCTATAGCTATTTTTGTAGGATTTTAAATCAATATTTGATTTATTAAATCCTTAATATTTTCATTCTTTTACCCAATTAATTTAATAATGGGTACTATAATTATTCAAAATAATTACCTAGAATAATTTAGTCTTAAGCTAATTAACACTTATAGGATAGTATTAATTTTAATTAATACTATTTAAAAATTTTACAACAATTTGGAATTAATACTAAAATTTTATATCTTAAGCATATTCCAACATAATCTTATTGTTTGGGCTTAATCTAAATCATAATTATTCACTCCAATTAATTTAAATCTTAGCTCATTTGTTTTAATTGGCCCATTTCTCTGAAATTATTCGGCCCATTCCATTAATTCCACCGGCCCATTTGACAATCCTAAAATCGGCCCATTAGACAATCTAGGCCCAGCCTATTAGATTTATTTGACCCAGTTTGATTTCTTATTTTTCGGCCCATAGTTAATTCTTGAAATTGGCCCATTCCAATTAAATTATGTCCGGCCCGCTAGAATGATTCGACCTGGCCCGTTGGTGGCATTTTAGATCACCCCTCTAACCCTAGCATAGACACAGCACACACACATTTTCTCTCCCTCGCCTCTCTCGTCTCTCTCTCTGCCTCTTCCGACGTTTCCCATCTCGCCACTTCGCCGCCGCTGTCTCTCTGCTCTCTCTCTCTGCCTCTCACTGGATGGCAGAGACTCGCCGACGTTCCCCCAGTCCTCGGTGTTTCTCGGCTGCTCCCGGTGGAAACAGCAACGGCAGACTTTCGCCAAAGCTTCATCACCAACGACCTCAAGGTAAAATTCCAACCCTTTCCAATTTCTTTCTAGTTTTGAAATTCTAAATTTCAGTTTTATAAATCCCTAATGTTCCTTATACCTTTTCTATTTCTGTATTTTTAAAGTTTCAAAATTTGTACTTGCATGTCTAGTTTTAATGGTTTCCTGTAATTTTCCACATACTCCTCTAACTCTCTATCTCTCGGTGTTTCTCTTCTCTTCGGCCTCTGCGATTGCTTCGGAGAAATACTCGTCGGAGCTTCCTCATGAAGTTACCGCTAACTGCTCTCTCGGCTCTTCCTAATTTGTCGCTCAAAACAGGCACGAAGGCTCCCTAAGGTGCCTGCTTCGTGTTTCTAAACTGCCGAGGAGACTTCATAGGTACACTCATCTCTTTTATTTGTTTTATATTTCTCTATTTTAATTTCAGATTCTTAGTTTTTAGTTTCAGATTTCAATCAATTTTGCAATCTTTTATTACTGCATGTTCTAATCTCCTTCTAAATGTTGGGTTTTAACATTTGGCAAAAGCTCTAGTTCGAATATGAAATTCAAAATCTGAAATGTCGTCTGAAATTTTCGATTAGTTTGGGTAGAGTGTAAGACAAATTTTAAGCTTCTTGAATCTGTATGTTCTACTTTATTCTTTTGCAAATCTGAAAATAAGATAATGGTTCTCTCTTGCTCTAGGGGAAAATGATCGTTCGAAGAGGAGCATGCCGGAGCTGCCCCTGGTCTGCTGTCATCGGCCCTTCCCAGATAACCCCAAATTCTATTTTCTTTCTTCTAGTTTCAGATTCTGGCTTATGTATGTTAGTGATATGGATGATTGGATTTGAGCTAGTATGAGTTATTGGTCAAATATGATTGTTAAAATCTGAATCTCAATCCACTGTCTTGCTCTGGATATGATTTCAATTTTATGTGATTCTTAGTGGTGAACTGAAAATGCTTTAAACTAAATTCCAGTCATTTTTATTGTTCTGAAATTGTTCTTGTTTTAAAAGGCTTCTATTTGAAAAAAAAAAGGTTCTAAAGTTTTAAGCTCATGGTTCTAAATTCAGTATTAATCTCTGACTTGTTCTTATTCTGACTGAACTGTGCTCTGGGTTCGGTGTTGATTGTTTCTGGATGCATTTTGTTCTTTTGATTTGTTTTGTGTGGCAGGGTGTTATGGTTTGTCTTAAGTTTGATATTCTATCCACCCAAATTCATGTTATGTTACTGTTGTGGAGGTCTGAAATTGAAACTAGCTTTGTAATTATTCTAAGTCTATTTCTGTTTAATAATTTGGACTTATGCATTTTCTGTGGTATCTTGTATCTTTTCTAAATTCTCTAACAAAAACAGAAGTGTGAAGTATATCTTAAGTCTCTAAAGTTTTGGCAGGACTTCTATGTTCAAAACATCTATCTCATTTGTATATCTATGTTCTATATTCTGAAATCTGAAAATATAAATGTGGCTCTATGTTTTAATAGCATGATTTCATGGTTCTAAGTTTTAAGTTTCAGTATTATTAATGACCTATAAATTTAAAATTTGCTAAATCCTGAACTTGAGTACATTTAGAAGCTTTTAAAATTGTAAAAACAGGATCTAACATGCTTGTTGTGAAGTTCTAAAGTCTATAGTTTCCAATTTCAGTTTTCTTTTAGAGTTTCTGAAATATAAATTAAGAAGTGGAAGAAGTCTTTGAACCAAATGCTAGGAATAAGACTAAAGCATGAAATGTGTAAATACACACACATATACATATACATCTATGTTCTGCAACCAGAATATGCATAGGTTTTAAATTCTGAAATGTATTTTGAAGTTTTACATTCTGCATCTTGAACTCAATTTCTAAGTTCTTTACTTAATACTATAAAGAATGCAAAACTGAATGCTTGAGACCTTTGTTTACCTCAATACTCCTAAGAATTCTGAGTTGGGATGACTTGGTGTGACTTCTTGGGTGGAGAGAGGCTTCTCCGTAAGTGTCCTAGTGTAAAATGAAACTGATTTCTAAGATTTGAGAAGTGTTTCTCTATGGGCTTCTAGGTGTATAAGTAGGGGGGCTGCTGGTTAAGTTGCATCAATCTAATATGTTAATTACATATCCCTGCATGCCTATCTTGTGAACCCTATTGACTTTTGGGGTAATTGGCCATTAAATGCTAACATATTGTGGTGGAGTAGGAAGAGTGCAGGAGCTGTCTGCCTCTACATGTTGCCATTCTGCTCTCACATCATTTGCTCTTTTTAGTTCTGTTTTTCTTTCTTCTCTTTCTTTCTCTTTCTTTTGCCTTGATGTAACAGAAAGTTGTGGCTTATACTTATCATATTATATGCGATCTTTTCCCAAAATTTTGTGAATCAAATCTGCATGGCAGATTTGGTCTTCATCATTTTAACTTAGTAGTTCTCGGCACATTGTGAATAGCTGCCTGTTTATTTGTTTTAATCATATGCTTCATTATTATTATTTCTTTTACAAAAACTCTATTTAGTTATTTACTTGCCCATTATTATTTAGAGAATGAAATACTATATATCTTATTTCATTACTGCAAATAATAAATCATTCTACATAATATCGTTAGTTAGTATACCATTATCTAATTATATACCAATTTAAGTATATAATTAGCATATCTTCAGTACACAATAATCCTTCAAGCAGAAATCTTCACTTTGCAATAATTTAATTAACTGATTAATATGAATAATCCCATAATTCTTTTCATGCATCATCATATTATCAAAGCCAAGTAATATACAACTCTATGGTATATAACTATACTACTACTTTGTTAAAGCATCTTATAGGTGAATAATTAGTATCTCATTAAGGTATCAATATTCTTAAAGCTTTAGTCTTGGATTGAAATAGCTTCTAATTACTATATCAAACTAAAATCAATTATGCAACGCAAGAAAATTCATTAGTTTCGTCTATTTGAAAAAATCTCATTATCTAAACGAGCTCACATAATATCTATCATTACTCTAATAATTATAATGTGCACAAATAATAGCTACTAATAGAAATAGCATGAGTTTCGGTCTATAGTCTAATGTAATACCCCGTCTTTTTAAGTTCCGAAATAAATGATATTCGAACGCGAATATTATTTACATATTGAAAATTTTAGTCAATTAATGAGAGTTAAGATAATTGAAGAGGAGTTTTTGGTTTAAGATAACCAATAATTAAAGATTTCTTGATTATATATTAAGAAAGGTTATTATTAAGAAATGGTAATTATTTTGGAAATAATTAAGTATAAGTGTTATGTTTTGAGAACTATATTATGATATGCAAAGGTACATACATTTTATAGTTAATGTTTTAAAAATAGAACATTAGTCTATGTATATATATATTAAGCCTGCACGCCAAAAGCATATATATGTTATGAAAAATTCATAGGAATGATATAAGCCATAAGTATAGATATATGTATATGCTGTAGGAATTATCAAAACAGGAAATGAAACCATACGCATGGTATACATATATATATTATGAAACTGCCAACTTGAGATATGAGAAAAATAAAAAGAGATAGAACACTCAAGTGTATGCACATACACAATTATAAAGTAAGGAAAGATAATAAAGTAGAACACTTGAGTTGAAACAAAAGCTATAAACTATAAACTATGTATATAGATAAGTTTGGACAGTATATGTATATTAAAAAGCATAATAAAGATATAATCAAATTCATAAAGCTGTGCAACAGCATGTTAAACAAAAGGAAAGAAGTAATTTCTGCCATAAGTGTAAGGAAGTGTGATCATAACATAAAATAGGGAAAGAGATAAAGCAGCCATGCTGCTGTGGAGGATAAGACTGAGTAAAGGGCTGCAGTAGCTCGGTTGAGTGAGGTAGAAAGTCCTCCATCCATATCTCTTCCATCACCTACAATAATTGAGTAAATGCTATTAATAGAACTATCATACCTTAAGCACTAAGATAAAGAATATCACTACAAACACAACTATATAAAGAGGGTAAGTGGCTGCCCTAGAACCCTTTATCAACTACATCCAGGAAGTTCCAACCCCACCTGGATGCCTCCTTCTAGAGGAGTGGAGAA